>JAECUM010018979.1:0-42016 GCA_016617855.1 Megalonaias nervosa
TATATATTGTTATGTATATGTAATTTAATTGCTTGTGTGTTAGTTTTAATTTTTTTTCTTTTATTTTTATTTCATTACATGTTATTGTAATGATAACTATATTCACTAGATTTGACATTTATTCCAGAAAATTCAGTTCAGTTCTGTTAAACCTGATAAACAACCATAAGTAGAAACATTGTATCTTTTGGTGACCTAGATTCAGAGCCAGTTTTAAGTTTGGTGTAAACCACTTTCTTTTATTATTCAATCTTATAGTAAGATTCATTTAGTAGAGTCAAAGCCGTGCATAACCTACGTGATAATCGGCATGTAATGTTTCTACGCCGCTAGAAGGAGGTGATCACGTGACCCATACGGGTATCTGTTCTGCGTTGTAGTCAGGCTTAAAGCACACGTTATTATAGTGATTTTGGCCAGTCTTGCATTTAACCTTTGGAGCTCAAAGGTGTTTTTGTTGTGACCAGTTTGAGTTGAATTTTTATTTTAATTCAATTTAAAGTAATTTATTTTCCCTGGAAATTACTAGTGCTCATTAGAATTCTTGGACAAAGACATTTATTGGAAATTATTCGGAATTCCAAACTGGAATATTATTCTTGGCGATTCAACAAGGAACTGTTGACACATCAGGACAAAGCAAGTTACTGAAGACGTCATCGCCTTACATCTTGGAACTTCATCGGGATTCGAACTGTGATTCACTTAGGACTTTTTATTGATAGGACTTATTAATTCTAGGATTAATTTTGGATTAGTTTCATAAACCGTAAGTCCTTTTTCTTATTTTTACCTTGTTTTCTAGGGAAATAAATTATTTTGTTAAATTTTACAAAGCTTGTTGGCTTCACTCTCTTCTTTGTTACTTTTGTACGATGCCTAGATAATTTAACAATATATATATATATATATATATATATATATATATATATATATATATATATATATATATATATATATATATATATATATATATATATATAATGGCATAATAAAGGTATTTATAAGAAGTTCTTTAGACTAAGCCACCCATGTAAAAAGAGTTTCAAGTTGTTTAAACTTTTAGGCTGGAATGCGGAATTTTCGTCTCAAGTGGCTCGATGACATGTTTGATGTATGTAAAACCGCCAAGGATTTCTTCAATACCGTACACACTCATTTATTACTCATATCAATGAGCACATGGAGCAGACAGGTTTCATGGACTATTAATGTTGTCTATCTGTCTATCTGTCTGTCTTTCTGCTTCAGTAACGGATCATGATACAGTAACCAATGTAAAATTATTTCTGACTATCAACTGGCACACGGCATGTCATCAAACGTGATTTCTGACTATCATTTGCAAGGTTTCATTAAGTATGATTTCTGGCTGTATCAATTGACATAGGACATGTAATCAAACATGATTTCTGGCTGCATCATTTGACACAGGACATGTAATCAAACATGATTTGTAACTATCATTTGGAACAAGACATGTCATCAAACATGATTTCTGACTATCATTTGACACGTTTCATCAAGTATGATTTTTGTCTGTATTATTTGACACAAAACATGTCATCAAACTAGATTTCTGGCTGTATCATTTGACACAGGACATGTCATCAAACATGATTTCTGGCTGCATCATTTGATACAGGATATGATATCAAACATGATTTCTGTCCGTATCATTTGATACAGGACATGTCATCAAACATGATTTCTAACTGAATTATTTGACACAGGACATGTCATCAAGCATGATTTCTGGTTATATCATTTAACACAAGACATGTCATAAACAATTATGCCTGGCTGTATCGTTGGACATGTCATAAAACTCGATGCCGTTTTACAGGGTACCTTACTGTAGTATACAAGCCACACGCACATAACGTAACACGAGCAATTAGACATATTTATTGCGAATTCCGCATAAAACTTCTTTCGATTCTTATGTTTTTCTGTCTATCTTGTTGGGGTACTCTTCAGTCTATTTGTATGTCTTATTGCCTATTCCTCTATCTGTGTCTATCTGTTCACTGTCTGCCTATCTGTTCACCTGGTTTTATTAATAATCATTTTTCTAGTGCAAACTTAGAGTATACATATATCGTACAGTCACTCCATCTTATAAGCACAAAGTCAGTTTTTGCAATGATGTACATTTGTGTAAACTTGTTTATATTTCCCTAAAATATTTAACTTACAGGATCGACTACTTGAAAAAGAGTCCAGCTGCGTGTGTTTTGAACCAGCCGTGTCGATTTTGAAATTGCTGATTGGAGTTGGCAGCAAAGTAACATGACTTAGTTATGAATCTCTCTTTCTAAACCAGCCCCCACCCCTTCACCACCCCACCCGTACCGATCCAATCCACATGCCACCGCCAACCAAATGTAGATGATCCAGAATGTTGTGCTATTCATATTGTAAACAAAATAATATTATATAATTATTTTGTAAACAAAATAGCTTTACAAAACCAAATTGTAAACAAAATAACTTTACACAATCATACTGTACACAAAATAACATAACAAAATCAAATCAAAACAAAATAAGATACTTTCACTGGAGGTACTCATATTTTTTGCACCAAGAATTTAAATAATCCTCGTTTTGGGTGAAATAATAATAATAATAATAATAATAATAATAATAATAATAATAATACCTTCTCTATATTAAATCAGATGTAGCAAAATCTAGAAATTGTAGTAAACAATGAAAACTTAATCACATGACTTAAACATGAATGAAAATTGATGTAGTTGATTTGGCATCACAAAACAATCATATTATCATTATCGTCGTCGTTGTCCTCATCATCACGGGATTTGACAGTGTGTATAGTCTATTTTCGATCTCTCCCAAACACAATACACTTCTCGTGTTATCCATATATATATATATATATATATATATATATATATATATATATATATATATATATATACTATATATATATATATATATATATGTGTGTGTGTGTGTGTGTGTGTGTGTGTGTGTGTGTGTGTGTGTGTGTGTGAATTTGTAAATAAAACACAAAATTACTGAAGTTCATTGCCAAGAAAACACAAATTTACTGAAGTTCGTAATATACTGTGGAGGTAAATTAACATGCGTTAAATTTCATTTGAGCGAGATTCGCAAAATGGTAAACATTATTCAGTGTAACGAAGTGCGTTGAAATGTGTTAAGAACTATAAATTCCACTGTAGCTACAGTGATAAAAAGGGATATCGAAGACATTCGTGGCGGGGAACGGGGCAAAATTACACGCTTTGTGTAAATTAGAAAAGGATTTTATTTTCTGCCTAAAACATGCATCGCTTGCTAATGACATGTGACCTAGATCCTTAACCTCTTGATCACCCCAACCCTAGGTATGTTCTGCTAAACATATGTGCCAAACCCGATATCAATCTATTTTGGAAAGATAAGATAAAACACGTCATAATTTTTCGATAGCTTACCCCAAAAGCTAAAATTAATTCACCCCGTAACTGTAACATGTGACCCCTCCCACGATCCATGATTCCCAAGGATTCTGTGTTTATTCTGATGAGTCCAGATCAAAGTCTGAAAGATACCCATGAATACACGACATAAGCTTTTCTTCACAAAAACACTAACCAACTAACCAGTGTGAACGTTACCTTTGAACTACTGACTTCCACGTTCTGTAAGTTCTTGTATATTGTGTTTTAAATGTATGTGAATTGTTTGCTGACTATTCGTCATTGGCAATAGTCAATATTGATACCTATTCGTCATTGGCAATAGTCAATACTGATACCTATTCGTCAATGGCAATAGTCAATATTGATACCTGTGACATAAACCATACCCATTAACCCACCCACCCGAACCACCTTTTAAGGCCTTTAATCTCTTGGGAAGTTCATTTTCCCTCATGAAAGTTGATGATAATCAACCGATAGAAAAAGGTGATACTGGCCTTAAATTTCTTTATCCAAAAGTAAACACCAGACGGACGGACGGATATACATCCAGACCACTATGCCAGCCGTACAAAATGGAAGAAGAGTCTTCCCCCCGCTAGCCGTACAAAAAAAAACCAGCCGTACATAAAGCAAAAGGAGTCATCCCATCTCAGTCGTACAAAAAGCAAGAAAAGTCTTCCCCCGCCAGCCGTACAAAAAAGAGCCAGCTGTACAGAAAGCAAGAAGAGCTATCCTATGCCAGCCGAACATATACAAAAATTTAGACCCGATACTAAATTTAAGTACAAACTCTATCTTTCACTTAATTTATCAGAATTACACTTTTTACAAGCAATATTTGTTTATGCGAGAGTCTCGGTTCGAGCAACGTAGGCATGTGGGGTTCTTTTTAGGGTCTTCCTAGGTTCTTCATCCACCAAATATACTGTCCGTCATATCGTACGTATGATGTGCTGAAAAATATCGCTAAACCCAACAAAGCTAAACCAGATTTGTCGTCCTACATCTCGGTGAATCAAGATCTTTAGAACTTTAGAGAAGACAAAGCTAAGCAATATATGATATTCATATTTGACCCATTAATTTTGTTCTTGTACATAATCTGACACCAATTGTTTCCGTAAAATGTTTGACGCTCCTTCAAATGGAATTAATCACATTCAAGGTTGTTTACGCATACAGCATTCTTTTAATTGTTTCAAATGTAACACGCTTTTCGGGATGTAGTTCTACAGGTAATAAAAACGAAAACGAAAATGATGTGTTTCTTTTGCACATGATTTACTCCTCTCTCTCTCTCTCTCTCTCTCTCTCTCTCTCTCTCTCTCTCTCTCTCTCTCTCTCTCTCTGGCACCACTGTACTGATGTGCCGTTAAAGGCTAATGCAGACATACTTTCTCTTACCTGGATAGAGTCTCTGTGATCTGCGACGCTCTGACCTGAAATTATTCATGTTCCCTGGAATGCTAGAAAAGGAGGCAAAAACCATCATGTTTGCAGAGGCGGCGGTGGAAGCGTTTTTGTTGGCCTCATCCCAACTGTAATGAGAGAACGAGAAACAGGTAATGATAATTATACTTTGATGACAGAATGAAGAAACAAATACTAAGAGAGGAAAAGAGAACAAACGATTAATCCATCTCACGTCTCGACAGCTCTGCAAGACTGTTGGATGTAGGTAAGAGCAGGTAATATTATTTCAGTTACTTCAATCGGAGAAGTATTGCTTCTTTGGTTACTGAGAGAGGCTGAGTCAGAAGTTGCCTCCCTTCCACTACATAGTTGCAGCCGCGAATTTGCACAGACGAAGACTGCTCGTTCAAGGATATGTTTTTAGCGCTTGTGTTCAAAAATATGTTTTGGACTAAATTGCCAATCAGATGTTTTGGCGACTTTGTTTCAGGTGATTTCTAAACTGGAATCTGTTTCTTAAGATCATAACCATGGTTACTAATACAACCGAAAAACAAGATAAGCCACGTTTGAGGGTCACAACACCAAAACACCTCCATGTCCGTATAAAGTAGGATTTATTTAAACTTTAGGTGTTTTGTGTTCAACGATGTACAGATGTTACAAACCAGTACAGCATATTCTCAGTGTATTGTTCAGTTGAAGGGACAAGGCATTAGACGGTGATCCTAAAGAAGTAATACCGAATTAAACAATTTTAATTGAAGACCGCAAAAGGACACACTATTTCGAATGATGGATTTCTACTGACAAGGCAATATTCTGCTATTATTTTCGCTAGAACTATCCACGTTTACACGCTTCAGTTCAAAACGTAATAGTAAAACAAATTTTCCGACACTGCCGCCGCAGCAGGCGAGGAACATCGGAGTTTGATCTATTCAGCTTCAATTCGCTGCAGACCACACCTCGCTAGCTGAAGGTACAGAATGCGAAAGTGCATTTGGAAGTTAACCCTAACTGGACTCGAACTTGAAAGTTTTCTAAATCCATCATCTCACTAAAACGGCCCAAGAGAAAACGACTGGAGCTATCTCGGGGCTACAAAACACACACACACACACACACACACACACAAACGCACACACACACACAAGACTTGAGACTTAACGTGCTAATATGATAACTGTACAATGCTCAGATGAGCACGAAACATTTAAACGCTCAGTCCCTTGCTATAAAGTCGATGATGATGAAGATGACGATATTGGCAATAACTTATGCTGGTGAAGACAACGGACTGGATGATGATATTATTATTATTATTATTATTATTATTATTATTGATAAAAAGCTTAATTTATCCAGCCTCTTTTCATCCTGACGCCCCTGTATCCGAATCACAAAGTGTATCTGTTTGAAGCAATCCTCCTTTAAGTCAGGTTCTCCTCTTTATCCGTATGAGAAGGGTGTGAACAAACAGTGCCAATTACCAAAGTATCACAATAACTAATAATAAGAACCACTGACATATAGGGACGGGATTTTATTTTAAGGTTCATCCGTATGGGAAGGGTGTGAACAAACAGTGCCAATTACCAAAGTATCACAATAACTAATAATAAGAACCACTGACATATAGGGACGGGATTTTATTTTCAGGTTCATGACTTCTTATCCAACGCATGGTAAACGTGGCACAACCAACACTTCAGCTATTTGATGTCAAGTAATTCAACACTCGTCTTATTAGTCATAACGGATTAATGGCATGATTTCAACTTCCAAGAGTCCCATAATATAGCACAATACTTGTTTTAAACGACTCCTGACCCGCGTATGTGTATACGCGCGCTTGTGTGTGTGTGTGTGTGTGTGTGTGTGTGTGTGTGAGAGAGAGAGAGAGAGAGAGAGAGAGAGAGAGAGAGAGAGAGAGAGAGAGAGATGTGATCTTATCTAGTGTTGTCATCGATAATATTATATCGTCGTCAGAGTTTGAATATAAGGTCCAGGAAAGAAGATGGAATTCAATGGATTGGCGGTTACAAGGTCAAAGGTCACATTCACGGTATGTATTTTTTAAGAAGTTTTTTTTTTTTACGTACTAGTAGGAATCGGCTGTCACTGAAACCCCAGTTTACCCAAATAAAACTATCAATTTATCATTAGATTGTGTACGTCAGTTAACCATGTAATAAATAACGTCCCTACACATGCAGCGGTCAAATGTCCCAGGTAACAGTAATACTAAGACAACAGTGACATCCGTTGCGGGCGAGACAAATAATAATAGCTTTTTTAAATATAAGGAAAATTTACGCGTGTGTGTGTGTGTGTGTGTGTGTGTGTGTGTGTGAGAGAGAGAGAGAGAGAGAGAGAGAGAGAGACTCGCAGCTGCTTCAACACCCACGCACACATATGCAAAGGAAACTAAATACCAAACACGAGTTTAGGGAAACTAAATACCAAACACGAGTTTAGCTGTTAATTTATGGAGTCGGGATAATAACCTTGATTTTCCTTTCAGCTGTTGATGAAATATTAATTGCAATACTTCGTATCATGCGCTACTTAAATATTAGAAAACAGGAGTTCAAGCCGACAAAAGTTGAAAATTCAGACAATAAAGTACTAGACAGGACGTGCTTTACATGCATTCCAGTTACTTAGAACACACTGAAGTTCAAACATTTGGTAAATCCTGCCCGACTCAAAGCGGGAGCTCGTAAAGCAATCGCTGATCAAACAAGACGTACATTATTTAATCATAATGGTTTTACTGAATGATTCTTAAAAAAATGTAGCAGCACACCTATGACTAGGGCAAACTTAACACACAGTCCCACAATTTAATCTAACAAAATTTAGTGATGACTCATATGCGATATGAAATAGCGCTCCTAAAGCCAATCCTAGAGGTGTGAACACGATAATCATCCCCCCTCCACAAAAAAGAACTCTCAAAACCCGGAAATCAGGCGATATTTGAAGTTCACCCTCACGCATTGTTCACCTTTAGTCCTCCATTCGATGTAATTAAAATAAATAATAGATAATGAGAATGTCGGGAACTAGAACGTACATACAAGAGGGGAGTATCGAGGTCCCTTGATTTCTCCCCACATTTGTCAATAAAAGGTAGAAAAATAATTGCTGCAAATGAAAGGTAGAAAAAGAAATGTTGTAAATAAAATGTAGAAGAAAACAGTTTGGTCCAATGTTAGATCTAATAGATACTTATTCTTTTATTACCTGCCTTACCATTCCCATTACAAATACACACATACACCCACCCATCTGCATTCCTTTTGAATTTACGGGTAAACAAACGTTTGGTTCTTTCTTCCTCTCAGATTTTTCTTTCTCTCAATGCTAGCATACAAAGATAGACATAGAGAATAAAAGAATATTTACTATCCGACAGCATGGAGTGTTGTCAGACAGCATGATGTGTTGTCCGACAGCATGATGGGCTATCCGACAGCATGGTGTGTTGTCCGACAGCATGGTGGGCTATCCGATAGCATGTTGTGTTGTCCGACAGCATCGTGTGTTGTCGGACAGCATAGTGGGCTATCCGGCAGTATGGTGTTTTTCCGACTGCATGGTGGGCTATCCGATAGCATGTTGTGTTGTCCGAGAGCATGTTGTGTTGTCCGAGAGCATGGTGTGTTGTCCGAGAGCATGGTGTGTTGTCCGAGAGCATGAGAGCATGGTGTGTTGTCCGAGAGCATGGTGTGTTGTCCGAGAGCATGGTGTGTTGTCCGACAGCATGGTGTGTTGTCCGACAGCATTGTGGGAAATCAAACTATATAGCTGATCTCTTCAAGTTTCTGGGCTGCAGACAGATACAACGCTTTACGTGCTATTCTTTTGGTCACTACGTGCTCGATGTTTTCGGTTCTCGTTTTTCGTAGCGGATGATTCTGGATCTAAGCAGCAGTGGTCAATCTACGACCAGCAGTGGCCAATCTACACTCAAAGTTAGAAGGCTGCTTTAACTTTATTCTCCATGCCTTTCAACTAATTGCTGACATTGCCTAGTTACGACTAATATAATCAACAATATTTTATTCTCCATGCCTTTCAATCAATTGCTGACATTGCCCCGTTACGACTAATATAATAAGCAATATTTTATTCTCCATGCCTTTCAACTAATTGCTGACATTGCCTAGTTACGACTAATATAATAAGCAATATTTTCGTACGCCCTCCTCTGAAGACCACCTAAATAATTTATTGAATAAATCGATTCCCTCTTCGCTCCACCCCCGACCCCCCACCCCCACAAATGCAAGGCAAGCTATTTCAGAATGCAGCTTATTGGAGACTGTCATTAAATCAACCCTTGTGTCCGATATGTGACACATAACAACTGATTAAAGCAACCCTTATGTGACAGATGTGAAACAAAACAACTGTCATTAAAGCAACCCTTATGTGACAGATGTGAAACAAAACAGCTGTCATTAAAGCAACCCTTATGTGACAGATGTGAAACAAAACAACTGTCATTAAAGCAACCCTTATGTGACAGATCTGAAACAAAACAACTGTCATTAAAGCAACCCTTATGTCCCATGTCTGACACATAACAATAACATTAGTTATGACAATTTACGATGGAACACGTTCATATATCTGAGTTATGTAATTTTGAAAATGCCTCGTTTACTTGCGTCAGCAATAATATAAGGTTGATCGTGAACATAAAACAACGGGCGTTGCTTACATGTTTCCGCAACAATACAAGGTTGATAGTATATCACAAAGGACCGTGTTTTCAAGTTCCAGAGTATTCCAGTGCTTCTTGACGCCAGTATTTTGGAGGAACAGTATCCATACACAACTTTACACAGTAATATAGAAATCATACACGGTCTGCCTTGTGGAAACGTTTGCCGGAGCACGAGCAGACGAAGGAGAGTTTGAAAGACTTCAAAGTCGTTCCCCAAGTGCTCCGGAAACGTTCTCGCGCAGTAAGACGCTATTGATCGCCATTCTAAAACAATCAGTCACTAAATGCATAAACTGTATTTTTAAATTAACAAACTTAAAACGTATTTTTCGCACGAAACAAAAAATGTTCTCAAACAGCACGTGCAATTCCAAGAACAGCTGACGTCGACATAACGTGTGCCTCAAACCAGTCTAAACTGGCCATACGCTAAAGTTCGGTGTACAAAATTTTCAATAACATAATATAATGGATCGTTCTACATTCCACATAAACTGAAAATATACAATATCGTTCATTTTTTTCTGGCGTGTATATATTGTTCTAGGGGGCCCCGAGTATCCGAGTGGTCTAAAGCACGCACCGTTACGAATCACTGCCATCTCACCTCTGTCTGTGTGGGTTCGAGTCTCAGACTCGGCTAACGTGGGTACGTGAGAAAGCCTGCTAGTAGCTTCTCGTGGGTCGGTGGTTCTTCCCGGGGTTTTCCAGGTTTCTTCCTCCACCAGTTATATTGGCCGCCATGTATAGCCTATTTTGTGCTGAAAAATGGCGTTAAACCCTACAGCAACAACAACAATATTGTACTATCTGGAAGCTTTGGAATCTCCGGACTAGATCTTGAACACTCGGCTTTCTCCAGTATTGATTATTGTTTTAAATTTACCCTTAGAATATAAAACGATAATGCAACTGATAACTTCAAAGGGGGGGGGGGAGCAGGTTATAATTTAACACACTGGAATACATTATCTCTGTCAGACGCAGTGGCTATCTGACGACAGAACAATTATTAAATCGGCTTCCTGCAACAAAGCAAACGTCTGATAGCTATACTCTTTACTACAAGACGTTCACATGAAAAGTAAGCGAGATTGAATTTTTCGATGAAAGACTATTCTTTCGTTGTCAGATTTTAATTTGGGAAAATATGATTTTCTCTAAAAATTTTATTTAAAACTTTTCTGAATTTTACTGTCTGTGCAAGTGCAGGAATGATAAACTAATTATAGTTCTAGATTCAGTCCTAAGAATGGTCAGCAAATTATAGTTGTTGACACAAGCGTGTGAATGGTAAGCAAATTGTAGACTCAAGAGTATGAATGGTAAGCCATTATAGCTGTAGACTCAAGCGTAGGAATGTTAAGACAGTTGTAGACTCAAGCGTAGGAATGGTGAGTCAATTATCGCTGTAGACTAGCATTTGAATGGTAAGCCAGTTATATCTATAGACTCAGGCGTAAGAATGATAAGCCAGTTACAGCTGTAGACTCAGGCGAATGAATGGCAAGCCAGTTATAGCTGTAGACTCAAGCGTGAGCATGGGCGCCCGCAGGATTTTTTGCAGGGGGGGGTCAGGACTTTTGGGGGGGAGGCAGTCAGTCACGGCCAGGAGAGTTAGTATAAGAAGCAGTCTGAAACTAAAGCTAATATTTATTAAGCGTTTTGAACAAAATCTTGTGACATGTTTTCAGCTTCATTTGCATGATTAAATCTGTCGGAATATATATATATATATATATATATATATATATATATATATATATATATATATATATATATATATATATATATATTTGCAGTATGCTGCGGGCGCCCGTGAGCGTGAGAATGGTAAACCAATTATAGCTGTAGACTCAAGCGAATGAATGGTAAGCCAGTTATAGCTGTAGACTCAAGCGTGTGAATGGTATTCCAATTATAGCTGTAGACTTGAGCGTGCAAATGGTAAACCAATTATAGCTGTAGACTCAAGCGTGTTTATTTGTAACCTTATCAGTAAACAATATCGACTTTCATCATATTGCACAAATACGATACATGTAATGACGGGAAACAAAACAAATACGTCCTCATCAAAAAGAAATTAGAAACCCAAATCCAATACAAATACAAAATGAATTTTCTCAATCAAAATTGGTTTTGACCTCTTTTTCTAGAAAACCACAACGACAGCTCAGGGATAGGAACACAGAGATGAAACATCCTTTTTTTTTTCGTCTCTAAGATGCTCGTTTGGAAGGACTGTCAGATAATCACATCTATAGGTCAAGTAGTTATCCACAAATAAAATGCAGTGCCAGAGGTTAGTACAGTGACTCCAAAAGCAAGCAAGTGGGAGCAAGTAATCAGCATGCGAGTAGAAGCAAGCAATCAGCGTGGGAGTGGGAGCAAGTAAGCAGCAAGCAATTGTGAGCAAATAAGCATTAAGCGATTGGGAGCAAGTAAGCATAAGGCGAATGGGAGCAGACAGCTCTCGAAAGAATGAAATGTGCGTGAGCTGGTAGTGAGTCACTTACACCACTTCACGTTGTCAGTAACTGCCCTTCACCTTGAATTACTATTACAATTTATATTTTCGTCTTTGAGGGGATCTAATGGCCTGTATACCCCAACTCTAAAGCAAGCCGCCATGATGGCATGCACCAGCTCGAAGACCGCAGTATTACCACGTGCTCTAGTACCTATTTCAAAACGTATATCCAAACTGAAGCGAAAAACCACCCGATATAATTCGTTGTAGTAGAAAGAGAAAAGGAGCCCTGATAATGAATGGAGGCCCTCTATAGCGAGTGGAGCAAAAAAAGGGAGCAAAGATTCTTACAGAATTAAAGGCCAAAGGACTTCACATGTCCAAAGTAAAAGGTCTGCAAAATGTAGGACAAGGTCAATTCATATTGATCCCCAAAGATCGAAACGAACTACTACCACTGAGACGTATGGTCACAATGTGGATATTATTAAAGCTTGAAATGGCTCAACCAAGGAAATAGAGCGTATGTATTCTACTATCCGTGTATCGGGTCATCGGATCGAAATATCGATCAATGCTTTGACATAAAAATAGAGCTGAAGTTCAAGGCAACAGTCTATGATCACACGATAGGAGCATATAAATCACATCAAAAAATTATAAAACTGTCCGCGATTACTTCCGATTCCGAAGGAAGATGAAACCCAAACCCCACAGTCATTTAACTGCACGGGGTCTAGGGTCCATGTTTGGAATCTGGACAGACCGAACAAACTCCTTTCGACTCCAGCCCATCGTACTCACTAGACGAATCCCAAAGTGGCCCATGTTTCGAATCTGGACATCCCAAACTCCTTTCAACTCCAGCCCATCGCACTCGCTAGACGAACCCCAAAGTGGCCCATGTTTCGAATCTGGACAGACCGGACAAACCCCTTTCGACTCCAGCCCATCGTACTCACTAGACGATCCCCAAAGCATGAATTATGCCCAGGCAACCAAAACAAACCTTCTAGACAGGGGGTCTAGAAAACGAGAGAGGTCAGAGAGAAGGAGTAGACCAAGAAGTAATATACGTCATAGACGAAACAAGAAATAAAAAATGGAAACATGGAGAGAGAGGCCGTACAGCAACACAAAGAAAGAATAGAGAATAAAAACACCCCAAAATGCCCAACAAACCCAGAAGAAACGAAGATAAGTTCAAAGCAGTGGCAGGAACTAAAATACTTAAAACAGAAGAAGGAAAAGAAGAAATTGGAATGAGTAATATTGAAGATTTACAACAACATGTGAGAAAAACAATATACAAAGGACATAAGGAAGGAGAGGTTACGGAAAGAGAGGAAGAAAGTGCGGATGTAAAGAGGAAAGTAGACAACGAAACTAAAGCAAAATCGACAACATCAAAACGAAGACAAAACAAATGAAACACAGGATGTAAGGGGAACGGAAAAAAACATAATAGAAAAAGAACAACAAGAAATTAAAACGGAAACGAAATCAGCTAGTAAATCAAAAATGTCCACAATTGAACTAAAACAAGTATTATGCCAATTACTAAAATAGATAAAAGAAAAAACAAACAATGGACATCATATTTAACAATAAACAGAAAGTATGAAAGAAAAAGAAATGCACTCATTAGAAAGAGATTAAGTGCTATGAAAAGAGAACATGAAACAGGGCAACGTGTAGAATCATCAGTAGTATATGGGGTTACCGTAGCGTCAATGGGAATTAGCATTACAGACACCCACCCACCCCGGGCCTGTATAGCGTCAAGAAATAAAATCTCACCCTGGGCCTGTATAGCGTCAATGGAAATTGGGTAGAGGGGCTAGCACACCCTGGGCCTGTATAGCGTCAATGGAAATTTTGTAGAGCGACTAGTATACTGTGGGTTTGTATAGCGATAAGCGACAGGTGGCATGACGTCACACTGGTAACAATGTAGCAAAAAGAGAAGTACTGTGACGTCAGGCTACCTGAGAGAGGGCTATAGACAAACACGAATCAAGAGCGTTCGTGTTTTTTAGTAGAGGAAGGGTTTTATATATATATTCGTTTAGGGTGGAGACCAAATGAAAATTAAGATCTTTTCGAGGCATTGGAAGTGGCCCTGAAAAGGGCCTTTGGGTTCTTCTTCTTCTTTTATCTTCTCCAGTTCTTCCACCAGTTCCTGACTTTTTGAATAATTCCTTTCTTCTTTTCTTTCTCTGGCATCCAGTCAGGATGACCCATAGCTCTAAATTTCTCTTGCACTTTTATCCAATTGTTGTTTAATTTCTCAAAGTCTTCTTTCTTCTTTCTGTTTTCCTTCTCCTTTTTCTCTTTTGTCCAGTTCTCTTCTTTTCTCCAGGTTTCTTTGATTTTCTTCACCTCTTCCTCCAGTACTTTTCTCATCAGGTCTTCAGCTTTTTTTAAAGAGTCTAAGCCCAAGTTTTTGACAAAAGACCACTCGGTGAAATTGAATATATCTTGTAGAAAGGAGCTCACTTGTATGACATGATCAAGAGCCTGTTTCAAGGAGCCTACTCTCACATATTTAGGTTGAATGAAACCTCTAATCTTCTCCACTTGCTCCTCTGTCATACCTGCTACTAGATCCTTGGCTAGTTTTATGCTGGTGACTTGAGTGGTTAAAAAGTCTTTCGTAACTTGATAGCTACATTCCTTTTCAATCCTTTCAACCACGTAGACTCCATCCATTATCCAATAATAAATGTCTTTTAATCTGTTGAACAAGTCCATGTTGCTGCTCATTTTTTTATTCTGTGTAGAATGGCGCGAATGACGAGCGCTCTGCTCTATATCCGTGGAGCACGGACGTGAACGAAAACATCCCTTACACTCACTTCACATACAATATACTATCCTCACCAACGAACGAGCAAGCATAAAACACACAATATACTATCCTCACCAACGAACGAGCAAACATAAAACACACAAACATACCATCCACACAATCGGGATGAGAAAAAAACATATTATATACTATCCACACCAACGAACGAGCAAGCATAAAACACACAATATACTATCCACACCAACGAACGAGCAAGCATAAAACACACAATATACTATCCACACCAACGAACGAGCAAGCATAAAACACACACAATATACTATCCTCACCAACTAACGAGCAAGCATAAAACACACAAATATACTATCCTCACCAACGAACGAGCAAGCATAAAACACACACAATATACTATCCACACCAACGAACGTGCATGCTAACACACACACACACACACACACACACACACACACACACACACACACACACACACAATATACTATCCTCACCAACGAACGAGCAAGCATAAAACACACCCATATACTATCCACACCAACGAACGAGCAAGCATAAAACACACCCATATACTATCCACACCAACGAACGAGCAAGCATAAAACACACATTATACTATCACAACAACGAAGGAAGAGAAGAAAAACACACACCCATATACTATCCACACCAACGAACGTGCATGCAAACACACACACACACACACACACACACACACACACACACACACACACACACACACACACACACACACACACACATCAGCAAAGAGTGAGTGTTTATAGTCACACTACACTACATTCACACGAATTGGCAAATTGAATAGGTTCTCTTTTCTAGAGATCTGGTTAGCCCTGAAAAGGGCTGTTTTTAGAACTGCAAATGCACCTGGTTAATGATGACATCTCCCAGGGCGGGCACCACACACGCATCGCCGGCTCCAGTCCTGCTCCCAATTGATGCGTGTGGTTGGGAGCGCTGAGGGAGGTTGATTGGCTTCACTATCCCACTCCTCAGTTTGAGGGATAGTGAACACTTGTTCCCTTCTTCTTCTATTCAACACCCTGGGATGCTGACGCCGAGGCTCCCACTCTTGCCTCTGTCTTTCCAATTCCTCCTCCCAGTTTTCTGTCTGGAGGACAGCGACTCTTGGTACACGTTGTGGCTGTGCCTGTGGTTGTGGATGTGGTTGTGCAGGTGTCCTCACCTCAGGTTTGACTTCACACTGAGGTCTCATGAAGAGGTGAGGCAGGATCCCTCTTTTCTTTTCTTTCTCTTCTTCCTTCTTCTTTTTGCTCTCTTCTTCTTTTAACCTGGCTTCCTCCTGTGCCGCCTCCATAGCCAGCTCATCCAGGAGACGCCTGGCATGCTCCAGGTGCATCTGGAGTTCTAGTAGTTTTGTTAGTCTACTCATTTTGTTGCAGCTGCTACGTCAACGTGGGTAACCAGACTGACGATCGCACCAATTTATACACTTGAAGCACGGACGTGAAAGTAAACATTCCCTAGCACTCAAATTTACCATCACATCTAACACGCGGACTTAAATGAAGCACTCACGTTGACTTTTTTACTTTTTACTTACAAACACAGACAGACACGATTGGACAAGACAGAGAAACGAAGTGCTTATAGGCACACTTCTATTTTTTTTAAACATACAAACACACAAATATTTTGTTTTACTGACAAAAGAAACAAAGTGCTTATAGACACACTTCTATTTTCTAATTCCAAATTTTGGCAAATTGAATGAGTATGTCTTTTCGAGAGTATTGGGTAGCCCTGAAAAGGGCTGTTTTTTGTTCACGGAAGTAATGGCAATCTTTTTTTACTGTCTAAGATTGCGTCCCCGTCTGGCAGTAGGCTTTCCTATTGGATACGGTCTGCTTCTGCGAAAAGAGAAAGAGAATTCTTTGGTGTCTACTCGACAGTCCACAAAACCTCTGTCTGGTTCTTGCTGCTGCTGCTGCTGCTGCTGCTGCTGCTGTTGCTGTTGTTGTTGTTCTTCTCTCTGCTTCTTCTGAAGTCTGTATTTCTCAGTCCATTCTTCTTGTTCTTTTTTAATTTCCTCTCTAAACATCTCTTCTATCAGACCTTGGACTGTGGAGAGCATCCTAACATTCTCTATTTCTTCAGGCTTTGGTATCAGGTTTAGCCTGACACGATGTAAATTGACGTAAGCTTCGTTCAGCTGGGCTAGTCTGGAAGGCATCTTCGTAGGTTGACGAGTCAACAGTGAATAGTCAGACTGGAGACCCACCCGCTTTATATGGTTCAAACGCGGACGCGATAGAAAACATCCCTACTCGGTTTTAGTGTCGGAACGCTATGATAGCGAATGTCATGATGAGGGATAGAAAGAAGTCAAAGAGCATATATTCACAGTGTTTTTTGAAAACAAACCACAGACACATTTTTTCAAAACACAACATTTTTTATTCAACCAACAAGTAACAAGTCACAAGTAACAATAACATCAAACAAATTATTTTTGACAAGGTTGACAACGTTGTGAAATCATGTGAGATTTCCATTGATGGAAGTCATGAGGCCATTGATGTACACTACGTTTCCTAGCTAAAGTCAAAAGATAACTATAATGGTCACAAAACCATCAATCTATTTTCTCATCGTTTCTAGAAGAGTGACGATCAAAATAAGTCACTAAATGTTCTAAAGGATATCCAAGACTGCGTTGATGAAGAAAATATACACAATATTGTCCACACACAATGGAATCTGTGCCTTGTAATTTCACATTATTGTATCGTGTCGTCTGGGCATTTCTTCTCATAAAGTCAATGATATCGTCTTCCAAAGGGGGTAATCCATACGAATCAAAATATTCCACACAATTCTCTTGAGGGAAGTAGACGGCAACCCAATGAGTGCCTGGAAGATGACTTTCGTCCGTGTTGATGACATAAGCTTGATGGTCTTTAGGTTTGCGATGAGGTAGTTCATCTTTAGCGCACACGACAGGATTCCAAGAAGCAGTATACGAACTATTGTTCAAAAGGTAATAAAGTTCCCAGGTATCCATGTTCTGTTGTGTTGTTTTTGTTTTCACAGGTAATGATAAGTCATCAATTCAATTCTGACTTTTTGTTTGAAACGATCTGTCAAGTATCCGTTTCTTTGCCTTGTCTCCGCACTCTGGGCTAAGAGAGCTTCGATGCGATAGATCTCTAGAGTAGTCAGTGGAGGGCAGGAATGATCACGCAAGCCTTTATACCACTCATGCAACACGGTTTCTTCTGAGATGAGACTCCAAGCGTCGTCCAGATACTCGTCCAATTTTTCTTCTTGACTCATCATCATACATTTATCGTCTTGAATTTGACTGGGATGATCGTTTTGACATCCGTAACAATATTTCTTGGACAATTCCGTAATTGTATTCGCTAGGTGTTTAGCAAAACAGGACACTAAATGTTGTTCTTGTTCTGGCCATCTGGACTTGACGACTACCTCGTCCTCTTTGACTTCGTCTTGGGGTTCTGTTTTTACGCTATCCTCCCATTCCATGTCCAAAGATTCTCCACTGTTTAAAGAGGGATAGGAGTCTTCCATTGTGTCTAATAGTCTAGAATGACTTCTCTCAAACTGTTGATTTCTATGGTATTATCGAATTCAGCATACAGGATGACGTTGACCGTCTCAGTGAAAGCTTCTGCAAACTGAAGTTCCACACGCAGTTGACTAGATTTTATAGGGTGGAAATGTCCCTCGTCGCTGCCTTGGTCTGGAGTGAAATCAAAGGCCCACAAAGTGTAACCTCCGACATAATCTTCGTGCGAAATACCGTGACTGGCGTTGGTTCCTAGTTGCCCCGTAGCTTCGTACAGGGACAAGTACGATCTCAAGTAATTCTTCTGGGCAAAGTTAGGTTCGAAGGGTCTGGTACACAAAGTCTTGCCATCGCGACTGACTTCGATTTTGGACACTCTGTAGTGCTTAAGCTGGAAAGGATTTTGATCGTGGGCTCCGTTGAAGGCTGCATTACTGACGATACCAACGATTAAACGTTTGGGTAACTGTCCTTGGAACAGATGATCTTCGATCTTGGATCGGAGTCCAACAGCAATGGTGAATGTTTTCACTTCGACACGTCGTATCGGATATTTGGCGGTCGATCCGCTCAATGTTTGACTGATGTCGTTTCCCGCTTTAGGTAACACTTCTACACGTCGCACGTAAAGTCTGGCTTCTTGGATGATGGTTTTGTACTCGTTGGCTTGAGCCATCAAATGGAAAGCGACACTGCTGCGATTGAGTCTCAGGCGAATATCCACTCCGTTCAGCAAATACTTCTCTTGCAGCCACATGTCCAAATGCAAACGATCCATCAGTTCTAAACTACGACCTTGCAGGATTTTCCTTCGACGATCGTTAAAACCCACATTGTGAGGATCGTCATCGGCTGTCAGGGCTCTGTTGTTAAACGTGTTCTCACCTGCGGTGTCAGGTTTCCATACCACGCAAGCATCCAGATGAGTGTTCTTGGCCTCTTTTCCGTACGTCAAGAGATTTTCTAGGTACGCTCGGTAAGGGTAAGTATCCGTGCTACTGCTGATCAGTTTGTTATTCAGGTACAAATCCACTTCGCTGAACAAGGAATGCATGAAATTGTTGACGGGAGCTACTGCGGCATCAGCTCCCGGATTGGTGTTGTCGGTTTTGATCACTTTCAGCTTTAGATACAAGTAACTATTATTCAGATCGATGTAATCTTCGGGCTGTCCTTTGATTTCAAACTCGATGGGAGCGGAATCCACCAAAGAGGAGACGGGAGGAAATTCGACCCATTGGGATTCTTGCATTGTCATCATGGTGGGTGGCATGGCAAACAGATCCAGTTCCGACTTGGAACAAGCACAAGACTCTCGGTGCATCATTTTCCTTTTTTAATAATCAAAAACGTCTAACTCTCGGACGGTTTTTCTTTTCTTTGTCTTTCTAGCTCTAGGGGCGTGAAGTCCTCTGAAAGGGTGTTTTCGTCGTCTTTTTCTACCTTGTCCTTGCTGTGGCCTCAGGGAAGCAGGAATGCCTAACTCAGCATTGCCCAGGGCATTTATAGGAGTTTCTCGCCGACCCAAAAGGTCTTTGCCCGTTTGAAGCAAAACATTTTTGCCTGCTCTCAAGAAAGCTTCTTTGGGGCTTTGTTTGTCAATAATGACATTTTGGAGAAATTCTTTACCTTGCGTGAACGCGGCATCTTTTAAGGCGTGCAATCCTCGTGTCACCATCGGTTTCAAAATGGGAACCACTGTACGAAAGGCCGATTTGAGCATATCACCTAAACCATGTCCTCGCTGTCGAGCAACTCCTTGGTACCCAGGATACATGACTGACAAAAAGTTAGAGTAATCGTTTTCGAAAATGGAGTTTCACTGTGACTTTCCCTTTGGTGAATGGAATATTTTGTCCCAGATCTCCTTTTATAGTAATGTTGACGGTGTCGAAATACGACTTACTGACGGGCAAATAGTGAGGATTTACAAATTCGCGGTGAACGTGATAGGTGTTTCCACCTTCCTCGTCAGCCTTCGTGGCAGAGTCCACTTTGAAAGGAATGACACGCAGTAACGGTACGGAGGTGTGTCCCACTACATTGTACTCCACCACATCGGAGTACACAAAAATCAAATTCAGTCCTAGGTTCATTTCTACAGGGAATCGAAAATATTTCGCAAAATCCACGTTACTGGTCACGGCTGGTATTTCTTTTGCAATCTTGATTAACTTGGGGTCTCCACCCAAAATGTCATACAATTCAGGACAAAATGTAATGGCCAATACTTTGTCCTCTGAAAATTTCATCAGTAGGCGACGAGATATTTTGTGGTACTCGATTGTGACACTTTTTTTTGGCTTTCTCCAAAGCTTTACTAAACATGAAATTGAACCTCTCAGCTATGGTGTTCACCAAATGTTGACCACTAAAATAATAACCTGCAGGAATTTTCAACAGATAAGTGGTTCGTTTAGTTATGGGGTTTGGTGTTTTGATAAAGTCAGCTACACCACTACCACTAGCGCGTTCATCCATGGCTTGTTGCACTTGTTCGTCACAAACTTCTATCGTCAAAGTGTTTTGATTTTCGATGATGTTTTGATTTGTGTAGGGTGAATCATTTCCACCAAAGCCACTTCCCAATGGGCTTCGTGATCCAATCGGATGGCCTGAGGTAATTTGGCCGAGAAACAGCACAAAGTGTTATTGGGAAACACCTCCATGGAACTGTCACTGGGTAACGTTAAGTAAAATTGGTTGTTCATAATTCCACAGTTCTGGTATCCGAGGAGTCACTGGAAGTTAGAGGAGTGTCTAAAAGAGGATGGTTAGGGTGACTGTTGGAACTGACGTTGGACACAAGGCTCCCGTTGTTGTTGTTTCCGTGAGAGGAATATTTCAGAGACGGATTGGGAAGAAGGTAACCAATGCAACTGCTGGGTAAAATGGTCCACAATTGTTTATCTCCTTGTTGCAAACTCAAATTGGCAATGGCAGCACCGATGACACAATACACCACAAAGATTTGGCAGAAAAAGACGTTTTGAGTTTTAGGCACACGTTCTCCACACCACACCCACAAGGGTTGTTTTTGTAGATCTTGCAGAGAAGAACTGGGGGAAGGAGTGGTCACTGCAGTAGCTGAGACTGTGTTGAAGGGCATGATAGTCACTTCTTTTTATGGTCGATGAGTTGCGAAGCGTCGATCCAAGAGTCAAAACTGGGAGGATATCCTTTCCAACGTACTTTGACTTCTTTGACACGTTTCTTTCCTACTTTACGAGTTCTTCGATCGAGAATGCTTTCGATCTCGTACACGTCGTCTTCTTTTTGGTCACACGTTGTAACTCGGGTAAGTAAAACGTTCCTTTTAACACTTCCCCGTTCATATCTTCTAATTTATAGACGGGAGGATAACGACCACGCACACGTTCAGTGACACGAAACAATTCGGTGGTCCAATTGGGTAAGTAACCTTTGTCGAAAGTGCGTTTGGTTTTGCCAATGCGTACCCAATCTCCCGAGGCCAACACTCCACCTTTCTTGGGGACAGGCACTGTCGTGGACGGTCCAAACAGGCGCTCGAAGACGGTCACTTCGTTCTCGGGAGTCACTTCTTGGGGGCACGTCCAATGCTCCGATGGTAAGATTGGTTGTACGATTGAACGAGGTGTGGCAAGACGTCAATGTACTTGAGAGTGTGTTGATGCGTAAAATATTTCCACATGCGTTCTTTCAAGGTACGTTGAAAACGTTCCACGATGCTGGCTTTGGTTTCAGGATTCTCGGTGGTGAAAAAATGAATGTCACGTTTCTTCAATTCTTTTTGGAAAGCTTGGTTTAGAAATTCGGTGCCTTTGTCCGTTTGCCATCGAAGAGGGTGACGACCACTTTGTTTCAACACCAGTTTGAGGGCTCGCACTAACTCACTGCTCGATTTGGAAGTCAATGGTACGACCCAAGCAAATTTGGAAAAGACGTCGATGACACAAAACAAATATTTGGAGCCACGATTGTAGGTGGCTAAATGAGAGACATCGGCTAAATCGGCTTGCCATTGGTGATCGATACCCTCCACTTGGGTGCGACTTCTGGAAAATTTTCGTCGAATGGGTTTGTGTAAGGTGTACGTGGCTTGTTCTTGTAATCAGCGTTGCACCTGAGGTAAACGGATACTTTTCAGTCGAGTTTTGGCGGCACGATACAATTTCTGAACTCCTCCGTAACCTGCAGGATGAGCTGGATCGTAGTAAATGCTGGTTAACACCTTCTCCATGTTTTAATAAGTGATCCAATTTTCACGAATGCTAGTCTGAATGGAAGGAGGGGTGGTTTGGAAACGGTCTTACGTGTCCGATGTGCCACGGGCGTAGAAGTGGAAGGTAGTGGTGGTGGTAATGGAATGGCTTTGGTCTTCTTTTCTTTTTTCACTTCTGGTTTCCCTTCTTTCTTTTTCACCTCTGTCGAAGGTGGAGTAGACATCATCTTTTTAACCCAAGCTTTAAGTTCTTCTCGTTGCAGTGTAGGGGAAGGGGTCAACAAGGACGCTGCAATCTTACTAGGAATGGGAACTGCTGACGGTGTTTGAAAAACTTCTCGTACCTCTTCTTCCTCAGGCCTTCGTGGGGTTGTGTCTGTCTTGACCGCTGGTGGTGGTGGTGGTGGCGGTGATGGACTTTTCATCAAGGCCTTAAAATCTTTCAGAGTGGGTGAAGCTGTTTCGTCTAAAGCTTTCTGGTGAAAGAGTTGCAGTCGTTGCAACAACTGACCGTACCGTTGCGATTTTTCCGTTTCCGACAAATCGCTGCGATCCATCAACGATTGCAATTCGTGTTGTATCTGGGACATCTCGGTCAAATGAGGATTGGGAGGTAAATGTGGGGTTCGTTGTTCTTGCCAACGATGGTATTCCATCCATCGTTTGTAAGGGACTAAAGCTAGTTTTCGTCCTTCATCAGATTTCAAGGATCACGTCTGAGATCTTTTGATTTCAGAGGTCCCTTTTATCTTCTTGGTCTTTTATTTTGGAATTATGGCAGGTATAATATGTCCCATGGCACTCAGTATAGGTTTCGCTACATTGGTAATAAGTCCTAACAGGGGTAAAAATCCTCCACGTTGCACCAACATCTTTTTCTTTTGACCAATGGGTACTTTCTTTTGGACCATTTGGCGAAAAACGTGTCGATGTTTGGCTAAGCAATTTTTCTGATGTTTAGTCAAAGGTATTGTGCCTTTCAAGACGTTCAGACAACATTCGCTCACCGTATCGATGACATCTTTGGAGGCCGTTTGAATGAGTTTTTTTCTCATGGGTGGAGGAGCTTTGGACAGGACAGACAACATGTCCCAATGTTTGACCAAACGAGGAGGCAGTCCTTTCCTTTTCTTTCCTTTGGGGGTAGAAGAGGAATGTCTTTTGCGGGGTGACATCTCTGTTTGTTGATTCTGGGACACACACCAAAAATACACTAACGTCGATGACTTGTCACACAGCCTTTTATCCTTTTGGGGACTATCGCTTTGTCATAAAGGTGACGATGTGTTTTCCAAAATCACCAAAGAATCCTCCTCTTTGGTGACTCCTCTTTTTCTTTGGACGAGTGTGCCTTTTCTGGGGTGACGTCGATGTTTGACTAAGCGTTTTTTCGCATGACGAGACTGTCTTTTTCTTTTCTCTTTCTGGACAGAAGAACGACGATGAGGGGACATCTTTTGATCCACAACATACACTAAAGTCCATGGTTTCACATGCGTCTTTTTATCTTATTTTTTTTTGGAGCCATTCCTTTACCCTTGTGACAAACTTGTCACCTATCTTATCGAATTCAAGGAAAGGGCCAAAGAAACCTCCCTTTTGGTGGCTTCTCCTTTTCTTTGGACGAGTGTGTCTTTTCAGAGAGTGTCGCCGATGTTTGACTAAGCGCTTCTTAGGATGACGTGACTGTCTTTTTCGTTCGACGATGGTAACGGTGTACACTTCTTGGAGGGAACATCTTTGGACGTGCAGTAGCACAAAAAATACTGATCCGTATGGTTTGCCTCAGGTCATTTTATACTGGAATGCGTCGCCACTGATTGTCTTTACGTCGTATCAACTTGATGACGGGTAACACACGCCGTGGAGGAGTTCGCAACGGACTAAATCGAGACAGTTCTTGCTTGGACAAATCCAGTAAACTCTGTAACACACCCGTTCTCTCTTGGACTTTGACTTTGGGGGCAGGTACTTTGTGAGCAGCGGCTACTGCTGCTAAAGAGGAAGAGGGTGTCACTGCTGGAGGAGAAGTTGTTGGAGACACTCTCTTGCGAGTAGAAGCTGTTTTCTGTGGGCTTTTCTTTTCTTTTTCTGAGGCTGTGACCTGGTCTTGACACCCTTGCTCTTTTTCTTTTTCTTCTGGGTACGTTTGGGTGTGGCTTTTTTCTTGGGGACAACTTTGGGAGCATTGGGATCCCATTTTAAGAGGGAACGAATGATGACACCTCCTAAAGATCCACTTCCTCCAGGTTTCAAAATGATTTGCTTTTTGGTTTGAGTGTCGATGCGAGGATCGGCTAGTTGCGTCAAGGCAACTTTGTTTCTCTCAAAAAAACGTTTGGTTTGATGTGGAATCTGAATGATGCCTTGCAGTAATTGACGTGCTGTCACCGTAAACCATCGTAAGACTTCTTTGAGACTAGCTTCTAAGACACGAGCACGTATTTGTGGATTTTTTTCGCGACTGATGCCGTACAAGGCACGAATCAATTTAATGGGAAGATGAGACTGAAGGGACGTCATGTTGACAATGTATGAGACAGAGTCCAAGTGACCGAGGTTTTATAGATTTTTTTGGTGATTAAGTCGACGACGGAGACGTGTACACGATAGGTCCTCCGTCTTGGCACCAGGGGTGAAACAGATGGGTACGAAATCGCAAATAATCGGGAGTAGTGGGTTTTAAATCCACGAGTAAATAAGCGTGTGGGGTTTGAGTGGCATCGTCGTACGCATGAATCAGCCAAGGCGTTCCTAACTGTTTGGCTAAGACTTGTACTTGCGATTTATCTCTAGGGCTTTTAAACAACACCAAGTAATGAGCATTGAGACTGATGGTACGATGGGCTTTACTTTGTTGAAACAAATTTTGGGTAATGTAAATGACACTGGCATTACGATGATGCCCTTTGCGCGTAAACCAGAGTTTAATTTCTTCTTCGTCTTCTCCTAACATGTCGTCAAAAATAACCAAATGAGTTTGACTAGGGTCAGACACGATTCCGTCGTCTTCGACAGGAATGCCTTCCACAAAGACGATGGAATCGCCTTGACTTTCTCGCAGAAGGCTGTACGCCGATTGCCACTCTTTATAGCACCACACGATTCGTTGAGGAGGACGATCGATCAAATGATGTTTATGTTCGATCAAACGTTTGACAAATTCGGTTTTGCCTGAACCGCTAGGTCCAGCAATAAGCATGTTAAAGGGATGGCGAAGATACAAGGCCTCCCAACTAGTCCGATCTACGTGTTCGTCAATGACTTTGACAGTGGAGGAAGAGGGAGCAGAGACAGTAGAGGTAGCCATAGTAGTAGTAGTGTAATAAAATGTCACTTGTGACACGAAGACAGACAAGACAAGAGTTTTTATACTTTTTCAGGACACGTTTATTGTCATCTTTATTGGTGAACAACACGAAAGACAAAATACATAAAAGCGATATGGTTAAGTACAGGAATAAAAAACACAACAAAACGACCATAGTGGAATATAAACAAGTCTCTGTACAACATTTTTAATGATCAAGAGGTGAAATCGTAGGAGTAGTGTGTAATGTTCTGAGAGTCTGTACATTCCTTGGTTCAGTCACACAAGGGTCCTCCCGAAATGGTCTTTCAGGAATGTCAATGACAGTCCTGTCTTGAAGAGAGTGGTTTTCCTCGGTGACAGACTGTTCTTCTGGTATGGACACTAACACAGGTTTAAAAGTGACTTTTTTCACGGAACGTTTTAATGTTTTAGGATGACAAATCTTGGGCATAGTGTGCCACTTCTTTAGCCCAAGCCTCAAACCCCAAACTTTTCCAGTCACGTACATCTGTCCAGTGAGGGTGTAAGTCACAAGCTACACACACGTCGTCGTACACATCTTCAGTGCCTAAAAGTTGACGAATCTTGTTTTCCCGTAGAGGTTGAGAAGTATCCAAATGAAAGCGCAAAGCTTTGAGCAGAATGAGTCTCTCGTGGACATTTAAAGGGATCACTTTCATATTTTGTTTTGGAGTAATAGGTACTGTTCGTAAAGAGTCCACAAAGAATCAGCTGGTAAACGAAATCCCAGAAAGCAAGTCACTAAGACACACACTACACGTCGACCCCAATTCAATGGAGACAGTTCTCGTAATAGGCGATGGTAATCCTCCACCGTTTGAATACTGTCATTGATTTCCTTCCACGGAATCTGTTGTATCACGAATGATAAAGGTCGTGGCATGGTAGAACGTTTTTATACCCTCTTTTTTCGGCAGCTATAAGTGTACTTTTTGCACAGAAGTGGTCGTATTCCGTCGACGTATTCAAAATATTTAGTCACTAACTTGCACATCACACGTCGTTCAGAAGTTTCCTCTTCAACTAAGTTTACATTGTGTACAAGATTTTGGTAACCCTCTAACTCTTCTTCTGGAATTCGATGCAGTAAGTGTACCTGGTAGTAAAAATAATCACTATCAACAACACAATCCTTCTTGCTCACGAGTAGTTGATCAATGTCTGACCACTGGAACACTTTCATCAGAATCAATCCTCTTATAGCATTTAGGTACCAGTGGTTCCAACATCGGTGACGTAACGGATGCAATGATTCTTTTCGTTTCACTTGTATTTTGACGAACTCACGGTAAATGCATTCTCTCAATTCCACAGGCAAAGCACGAATGTTCTCTTGTAAAGTATCCATAACCATGTCAGTCAAACACTTCTCCTAGAGCGAAAGTAATGAACGTAGTGGGTAATTTCTGACCACTGCCATTCCAGGAAACGGTCAAGAATGTCAATAAAATCTTCAAATGTAAATGGTCTAAAGCGAAATAGTAGAACGAACGCACACTTGATCCAGACAAATCGGACTTGTTTGTTGACTTTGGTCAATTTCCTCTTATGAATTTCTCGACACAAATGTTCTACAGTCACTAATTGAGATTTGGCTCTGGCAAGTCCCTGCCAAATGTCCTTGTAGATCTTCTCTTGCAATTCGTTTGGTAATCTTTGAAGATTATTTTTTACATCGGGTTTAAATACTTGTCTAGGGATTGTCCAACGTTTGACTCCTAACTCCGTAGCTAGCTTTTTACACAACATGGTAGGGTCACTTCAATGACGAGGTCCCACTAAAGGCAGGTAGTGACACTCTGGAGACCATCGAGCATGTTCCAGGTAAGCGCAATCTTTCTTCTCCCATTCGTGAAGTGAGACACCGCAACTGAAGCACTTGACTTTATCTCCTTCGCCCAAGTAGATAAATCCGGCTCTGGCTAATTCTTCGGGGGTAGGTCCTCCTAGATATTTTGGCCATTTTCCTTGGAAGGTTTGCAATCGACTTTCAAAATCACAGTATTCTGGCAAACGCACAGGGAACGAATATTCGTCTTTCACAGGTTCATTTCGATGAGGGTACGGTGAAATCCTTAGGAGTTTGCTCAGTTTTACATGACATCCGTAGGGTGGTAGTCGCATGGTTTCCTGTGGAGGTGGACATCCACCATGAAAACCAGTAAAGTGAAAAGGTGTGCGATAACGAGTGGCATCGCTTTCACATCCGTCAGGTTTGACACGTACAGCATCACTTTCCATGGTAGGCATGGTAGTAGAAGTAGTAGTTATAGCAAAGTTCCCATGATGATGTGGTACTGAATCACTAAGGTCATAGCGTACGGCATCCCTACCATCGCAAGGCACAGCATCGTACTTGAGTTTACTCTTACTGGATACTTGCTGTGTGAATGGATTCATCTTTCTCGCTTAGCAATGGTAGTCACAATGAACTATCGACCTTGAACGTTGTCCCTTTTTATATGCTGACCAATATCGGCATGACCGTACGGTAAAGTGAAGTGGTTGGGAAGCCGAACTCGCTTCTGGTACACGATTTGATAAACTTTTTCCAAGGGTCGACTGACGATTTGGTGTGTGGGTAAACGTACAATCTTGTGCGGTTCGTGGGTGGTCACTTTAAAGTTTCGATCCTGTCCAGACTGCAAGGCTTCTTTCAATATGCTAAAGTTCACCACTCGACTGGTGCGATAATTAAGAGTCAATCCTTTCACTTTACACTCCGTGTGCACATCTCCTTGATTGTTCCGGTATTCGTAGCCGTAATTTTTGGGACCGCCACTTGCAAAACTTAGAATCTTGTGGTCGGGATGCTCGTCCGTCCAGGCTCCTAAACGGTCTCCTTCGATGACAGGGTGAGGTTGACCCAGGCGATCAATGTAGATGCAACTGTCCGTGTCAAAATACAGCACACGATCTCCTAATAGTTCTAAAGCTTCGTACAGTTTTAAGCGAGCATGGGCTGTCACGTAGGCCGCAATGATGACATTTCCAAATTCGTCGGCTTCTACAAAGTCCAGTTCTTCTTCGTAATTGACTAAGAGCAAGTCCTCACGAACAACGTCCACGTGTTTCATGTCGTGAATCATCTGCAAGTATCGGAAAGGTTCTGTCAAATACTCCGTCTTGGGTAAACACGGTCGTTGTGCCATTTTGCCCCACAAACAATTCAACATCACTTTGGCAAACGATCGCCTTCCTTCGTTTTTCTCGATGTGGTCTAAAGTGATGCCTTCCTGCTTCCAGTATTTCTCTTTGAACTTTGTTTGGTCGTCGGGAGTGTGACACCAGGAAGGATATCCGCTAGCTTCTTGTTTCAGTTTCAAAAAGGCATTCACGTAGTCTGCAAAAATGCCTTTTTGAGAATCGTCGCCCTTGTGGTATTTTTCTGTCTTGGGAAAGTGGTAAATTTCGTACACTTCTAACAGTTGGTATCCCAAGTCCAGAGCTTTAAACAATTCCACGCTGACCCACGTTCCCGTCAAGGCTCGTTCTTCCTGAGTGTGCTGACAAGGGTGGTCTTGGTTGCACGTTTCAGCACAAGTACGACACAAGGGAAACATCAGTTTTCCTTGGCAATGATGTGGTAAAACGGGATGGTACAAGTTCGTGGGAGGCAAGACTTTACACTTGATCAATCCTTCGTATTGTCGAATATTGTCCACGTCGATGTGTTCCGTCAGCAATTGTGGGTGCCCTGCGGGAAAGTGGCAATATTTGCACACGTACGGATACAGAGAACACACGTCCAAGTATTTGATTTCTTCTCCTTTCTCCTCGTCGACTTGGTACAGCAAACAGGTGGCATTCGTCCGTCCTCCGTACAAACTGTCCCGCGGGTTCAGAGGGTCCACCAGCTTGTAACTTTCCACGATGCGCTTAAACTCGGGATCGGTTTTCAATCGCTGATCGTACTCGTGTTCCCACATTTCCACTACTTGGTATCCTTGCTCTTCTAACTTCAAGCGTCGCTGACAAGTGGCCTGGTACAAGTCTTCCATGGTCCGTTGTAAAAACTGGCTTTTAGTGTCACGTTGAGGGTAGCAGATGGGACATCCGTGAAATAAGCACCCGTTAAACTCGTACACGATCTTGGGGTTTTCTAAGTCCCAGCCGTCTACTGAATACCTTCCGATGGTCTTTTCGCCTCCTCCGTTGCGAGCATGTTGGATCCATTTGTCTTCCTTCTCACACAAGTAATGTAACCAGCGTAGGGCTTTGACCGAGTATTGACGTTTGACAAAATTGGTCGTTTGAGGACTGATGACAGCTAGGGTGTTTTCGGGCATGAATCGTTGACGATACACTAAGGAACACGCTTTGGCAATGGTACAAGCTTCTTTCAAAGGATCGATCCCTCCGTGTTCCATGAACAGTTCTCGAAATTTTCCACAGCAGCGACGTAAAATGTCTACGTCGGAACGACAATATTTTAACATTTCTTCTTGAAAGTCAAAAGGGTCCGAAGCGTGAGTCTGGTACCATGCGTAGAAAGCTTCTCGTTGTTCGGTACGCATGTTGTCGGGGTCGTAGTAGTGAGCCTCAGGCAAATGGGGTAGAACGGCGTGTTGATTGGCTTCGGTATTGAAAAAGTGTGGAAAATAGCCTTTGGCCATTTCTGTCATGCCAAACGTTTTAGGCATGCGGCTCAAAGGCATAGCCAAGTAACTCATTGAGTCTTTAAACTGTACTTGTCCCACTTGCATGGAAATGATTTTGGCTCCGTTCAAAGTTACTTTCGGACGTTCGGTACTTTGTTCCGTATAGTATCTCAACAGAAATTGTCCATCGTATCCCGAGAAATTGTGAGCCATCACCGTGGCATGGCGATGGCAATCTCCGTAACGTTCGATATCTTCTTGGCTCCACGTCTCGTCGATAGGGTTTAAGATCCATTGGGCAAAATCGGCCAGTGTGTTCGATCCCCGAAAGATTTTTTCACGTCCTCCAGGAATCTTGCTGCAGTAAGGGCAATGGGTCAAGATAGACTCTTGGATGCACTTCTCGCACGCTCGGTGAGCCACGCAGAAATTAGGAATGTGAATGCCAGTCTCTTGCATGCATTCGAAATCGAAAAAGATGAAATTCCCTTTCTTCTTCTGGTCATTATCTTCTTCTTCTTCATGTTTGGAATGGTATTTTTGAATGTAGCATTGGTGTTCCAAGTCCACGGTTTGGCGACAAATGTGACATCGCTTCTTTCCTGAACGTACGTGCGCTTTGGCACTGTTGGTACGTATGCCTTGTCCACAAGTAGGGCACAATCTCAAGAGCTGACAAGCACATTTCTGCTGTGAACCTTGCGTCTTTAGGTGTTGTTGGTAACAGGCAGGACTGACAAACGAGCGCTGACAAGCAGAGCAATGCACTCGTTCTTGTCCTTCGTCCAGACAGGGTGTAGAAGCTAAACATCCTGAGCATTTTGATCCACAATGCTTGTGTTGCTCTCGATTGTTATAGCCATAGTCACATTTCTCACAGTAATAACTGTATGACAGGAATGCAGTGATACTGGTAATGGCATCAAAATGTTCATCGTGATGATAGACGTGAATGTATTTTCCGTCTTTAAAATCTTGACCTCGAAACAACAGAGGTCCGCGCACTTCTTGAGGGTGAACTTTCAAGGTGTAACGTGGAGCCAAGACGTCTTGCAACTTTTGCATTTCAGGAATGCCACAGGGTGTGTCTTTAGCTAACCCCGCTTGCTGTAACAGGAGTTCTGCTTCTTTTCGTTGTTTGGCTCTGTCCGATTGTTGAATAGTTTTCCAGGCTCTTTTCCATTCTACCGTATCGTTCTTGTCGGCATACGTTTGTCCCACCACGATGGCACGGGCTAAACACATCTTGTCTTTTGGATTGTTAATTTGGACGAGACTACGCTTGAGGTTACGCAAGTTGTCTACCAACATTAACTTTTTTTTACCTGTCCCTTGTACAGTGTCGCTTTTCCGTCCGTGATGTGAAATTTGTCGTTGGATTGTTGTACGTGTTGAATCTTGTCCATGATTTTGGAAGGTGTCAATTCTGTTGGACTGCTAAACTCGATCCAAACGGGAGACTTCAAATTGTCGTGATGAATAGAAAGTCTCAAGCGATCGTCTTCTTTGGCTCGACATTGCCGTTTTAGTGTGGTTAACAAAGAATCCCACACATCGGTGATGAACCCTTCTGCTTTTTCCAAGGGTACGTCAGACTTGAAATCTTTAAACTTCACTGCGTACGTGTAGGCCGTGGTTCTAAATTTTCTGGAAGAGCGTTTGTCCGTCTCCCGAATATGGTAGTACTTTTCAGGGTTTACTGATGGTAATGGACTTTGATTTGGTGTAGACTCTTTAGGCTTCGATTCTGGTTCACTCATCTCATCTTCAAAATCGCTGGCATGAATTTGTGCCAAGACTTCAGCTACTGTGCGAGGCGATAAATCACGTTTCTGCCTCTTACTTTCTTCTTCTTTCTTTTCGAAATGCTGCGATCGTTTCATCTTGACGGCAAAAAGTCAAATGACTACCTGTGAAACACCATGAACCCCTATATATCTATGTCAGACCAGGGCATATATAAAGGGTTAGTGACTCCCCTCTCAGTATTCATTTCGCTCTCAAGCCGACCAGCACAATGGAAGAACCCACACAGATCGAACTTCTGATTAGAGCATTGCGAGGTGTGATAAGAAAGTTTTCTTCAGACAAACCGACGGACTACTCTCCTTCCTTTCGAGATAAAAGTCAAGATACTTGCTATATCTGTCAAAAGAAAGGGCATTGGGCTACAGAATGTCCAGACCGTCAAAGAAGCAAGGCCAGTGTCAAAAGAAACAAAAGTCAAGATACCTGTTATCATTGTCAAGAGAAAGGACATTGGTCTTCAGAGTGCCCTAAGAAACAACAGGAGCAGGAGAAGGAGGAAGAAGAAACAGAGGTGACCTCGACAAAAGAAGAACCCCGACACGTTCAGAAAGAGAAGACAGAAAAGAAAAGAAGACGAGAAAAATGTGAGGAAGAAGAAGAAGAAGAAGAAGAGGAAAAAAAGTGTAAAAGTGAAGAAATTGAAAAAACAGAGAGAATGAAAGAAAAAAGACACAGAAGAAATCTATGAACTTTTTTAAAAGTGTTGTGTTGTGTTATGTTGTGATATTGAATTGTAAAAAATTTGTAACAGAATAGACCAAACTGAAAAAAACGTAAGTGTCTCTTAGTTTTCATTATTTAGAAATAATAAGGACCTACACTCATACACTCACAACACGTACATTATAGGGTTAAAGAAGGGATTTTGAGTTTTAATTGATTTTGGCAAAATGAATAGTCACTCTTTTCGAGAGTATTGGGTAGCCCTGAAAAGGACTGTTGAGTGTTTGTTTTTTCCTTAGAACAAACTCAGGAACGAGAATCAATTCGCTTTAACTGTCTTAAGCCTTTGCCACTGCCAAGGCCTACTTGTGGACTTGCTCCTGTCAATGATTTAGTAGATATCACTAGGGGTGGTATCTGTGGTGTAGTCACAGGGTTAGGTTGTTTGGCTCGGGAAGGTCTTTTTTTTTTTGTTTGTAATAAAGAAGTCTGATACATTTGTTTCAGACTTCTTAACTCGGCCAAAATGTCCAAGAGTACCGTGACCGTTTGACTTTCGCTGTTCTCCTTCTCTCCTAGACTTTGTTTCTTCTCTACTGCTTCTTCTTCTTCCTGTCGTTTCCTTCTTGCCTCTTCTTCTTCTTCTCGCTGTTTCTGTTCAAGAAGAAATACTTGCTCTACTTCTTTCTGCTGCTGTAAAAATTTCTCCAATTCTTCTCTCTGTCTTTGTTTAAAATCGTCGACACGTGGTAATGAAGGAGAAAGTGGCGAAGGTACTGGTACCGGAACAAATTCTTGGGAAGAAGATAAAAAATCTACTAAATCCCAGTTGAAATCAACCTCTTCGGGAAGTAGCACTGTGTTCACTTTGGTAGCTGCTGCTGTACCATTACTTCTCGTCTCCACAGCCGGTGCACCCCAATTCATTGTCTTCTTAGGTTCCGTCATGTTTCACAAAACAATACCGCATCGATTCACTGCGCACAGACGCTAGTGTGCCTATATAGGAAATGTGACGTCACAGGTAGCTCTCTTCGGATTGGAAGACAGACTCCGCGAAGTGACTGAATTTTGTAACGCGTGTTGGGATTGGTGAACCCTTTCAATCCGTTTCGATCCGGTCTTCCACTATAAATAAACGCGGTTCACTTCATTCCCTTCACCTGTTCTCGTCACAGAGAAGATGTTGATCGACGTAGAATCCTCTACTTTGGTATCCTCAATGCTGTTCCGTACAGACTTACCCATGTATGTGAAAACAAAATGGACTGTCATCCGGATCACCGGTGCCACTCTTTGGAAAAGAAGATGTTATGTGGAAAGGCAAGGCTGTCTTAAGCGGACTCTCATCTACGGACCAGAAGTGAGACACAGTTTAAGACAAACTTTGAGAAATTTGAGGAAGAAAAGAAGACCTATGCGATGTCCTGTATGTTAACGGAATAGTGTTAACATCACATAACAAACAACGGCCCTTTTCAGGGCCACTTCCAATGCCTCGAAAAGATCTTAATTTTCATTTTGTCTCCAACCTAAACGAATATATATATAAAACCCTTCCTCTACTAAAAACACGAACTCTCTTGATTCGTGTTTGTCTATAACCCTCTCTCAGGTAGCCTGACGTCACAGTACTTCTCTTTTTGCTACATTGTTACCAGTGTGACGTCATGCCACCTGTCGCTTATCGCTCTACAAACCCACAGTATACTAGTCGCTCTACAAAATTTCCATTGACGCTATACAGGCCCAGGGTGTGCTAGCCCCTCTACCCAATTTCCATTGACGCTATACAGGCCCAGGGTGAGATTTTATTTCTTGACGCTATACAGGCCCAGGGGGGGTCTGTAATGCTAATTCCCATTGACGCTACGGTAACCCCATATACTACTATCATCTTAGATCAAATCCATTACGATCAATGGACACACAGAGAAAACATCTATTTTAAGGGATGACTGCTATAATGGCATGATAAATATATATGCACCGACATTATAGTGACGGAAAACATGCGTTCTGGTAATTTGTCGGACAATATCTAGAAACAATAGATAAGACTAAATTAATGCCAGGAGGCGATATAAATCCCATATTAACGGACTACGATAGAACTGGGAACTATGACCCATACTAAGTATGGAGTAATGACATAAAGGACAGGGAACTATGACCCATACCAACTATGGAGTGGTGACATGAAGGACAGGGAACTATGACCCATACTAACTACGGAGTGGTGTCATAAAGGACAGGGAATTATGACCCATACTAACTACGACGTGGTGACATAAAGGACAGGGAATTATGACCCATACTAACTACGAAGTGGTGACATAAAGGACAGGGAACTATGACCCATACTAACTACGGAGTGATCACTGGAAAGGACAGGGAACTATGACCCATACTAACTACGAAGTGATGATATAAAGGGCAGAGAACTATAACCCATACTAACTACGGAGTGGTGACATAAAGGATAGGCAATTATGACCCATACTAAGTAGGGAGTGATGACATAAAGGACAGGGAACTATGACCCATACTAAGTATGGAGTGATGACATAAAGGACCGGGAACTATGGCTATTACTAAGTATGGAGTGGTGACATAAAGAACAGGGAACTATGACCCAAACTAACTACGGAGTGGTTACATAAAGGACAGAGAACTATGACGCATACTAAGTAAGGAAAAATGACTTAAAGAATAGGGAACTATGACACACGCTACGTAAGGAATACTGACAACAAAGGATAGGGAACTATGACCCATATCGAGCATGGAGTGATGACCGCACGGGACAGGGAACTATGATCCATACTAAGTAAGGAATAATGACTGTAAAGGACAGGGAACTATGACCCATACTAAGAATGGAGCGATGACATCAGAACATGAAACTATGACCCATACTAGGTAAAGAATAATGACTGTAAAAGAAAGGGAACTATGACCAATACTAAGTAAGGAATGATGACATAAAGGATAGGGAACTATGACCCATAATAAGTATGGAGTGATACCACAGAGGATGGGGAACTATGACACACACTAAGTAAGGAATACTGACAATAAAGGACAAGGAACTATGGCCCATACTAAGTATGGAATAATGATCATAAAGGATAGGGAACTATGACCCATAATAAGTATGGAGTGATGCCACAGAGGATAGGGAACTATGACACACACTAAGTAAGGAATACTGACAATAAAGGTTAGGAAACTATGACCCATACTAAGCGATGACATAAAGGACAGCGAACTATGACTCATACTAACTAAGGAATAATGACTATACAGGATAAGGAACCATGACCCATACTAAATATGGAGTGAGGACATATAGGACAGGGAAATAGCACCCATACTAAGTATGGAATAATGACTGTAAAGGACAGGGAAGTATGATCCATACTAACTATAGAGTGATGACATAAAGGACAGGCAACTATGACCCACACTAGCTACGGAGTGATGACTGTAAAGGATAGGGAACTATGACCGATACTAACTACGGAGTGGTGACATACAGGACAGGGAACTATGACCCATACTAGTATGGAGTGGTGACATAAAGGGCAGGGAACTATGACCCATACTAACTACAGAGTGGTCACATAAACGACAGGGAACTATGACCCATACTAAGTATGGAGTGGTGACATAAAAGGCAGGGAACTATGACCCATACAAACTACGGAGTGGTGACATAAGGGACAGGGAACTATAACCAATACTAAGTATGGAGTGGTGACATAAAGGACAGGGAACCATGACTCATGCTAAGTATGAAGTGATGACATCAAGGACAGGGAACTATGACCCATACAAAGTATGGAGTGGTGAAATAAAGGACAGGGAACTATGACCCATACTAAGTATGAAGTGATGACATAAAGGACAGGGAACTTTGACCCATACAAAGTATGGAGTGGTGAAACAAAGGACAGGGAACTATGACCCATACAAAGTATGGAGTGCTGAAATAAAGGACAGGGAACTATGACCCATACTAACTACGGAGTGGTGACATAAAGGGCATGGAACTATGACCAATACTAAGTATGGAGTGATGACATAAAGGACAGGGAACTATAACCCATACGAAGTAAACAAAAATGACTTAAAGGATAGGGAACTATGACACACATTAAGTAAGGAATACTGACAACAAAGGATAGGGAACTATGACCCATACCAAGTATGGGGTGATGATATACAGGACAGGGAACCATGACCCATACTAAATAAGGAATAATGACTGTAAAGGACTGGGAACTATGACCCATACTAAGTATGGAGTGATGACATAAAGGACATGGAACTATGACCCATACTAAGTAAGGAATAATGACTGTAAAGGACTGGGAACTATGACCCATACTAAGTATGGAGTGATGACATAAAGGACATGGAACTATGACCCATACTAAGTAAGGAATAATGACTATAAAAGATAGGGAACTATGAGCCATACTAAGTAAGGAATGATGACATAAAAGATATGGAACTATGACCCATAATAAGTATGGAGTGATGCCATAGAGGGTAGGGAAGTATGACACACACAAAGTAAGGAATCTGCCAATAAAGGACAGGGAACTATCACTCATGCTAGGTATGGAATAATGACCATAAAGGACAGGGAACTATGACTCATACCAAGTATGGAGTGATGACCGTAGAGGACAGGGAACAATGACCCATACTAAATAAGGAATAATGACTGTAAAGGACAGGGAACTATGACCCATACTAAGTATGGAATACTGACCATAAAGGACAGGGAACTATGACCCTTACCAAGTATGGAGTGATGACCGTACAGGACAGGGAACTATGACCCATACTAAGTAAGGAATAATGACTGTAAAGGACAGGGAACTATCACCCATACTAAGTATGGAGTGATGACATAAAGGACATGGAACTATGACCGATACTGAGTAAGAAATAATGACTGTAAAGGATAGGGAACTATGACCCATACTAAGTAACGAATGATGACATAAAGAACAGGTAAATATTAGCCATACTAAGTAAGGAATAATGACTTAAAGGATAGGGAACTATGACACATACTATGTAAGGAATACTGACAATAAAGGATAGCGAACTATGACCCATACTAAGAATGGAGTGATGACCGTACAGGACAGGGAACTATTACCCATGCTAAGTATGGAGTGATGACCGCAGAGGACAGGAAACTATGACCCATACTAAGTACGGAGTGATCACTATGAAGGACAGGGAACGATGACCCATACTAAGTATGGAGTGATGACATAAAAGTCCGGGATGATGATATAAAGGACAGGGAACTATGACCCGTACCAAGTATGGTGTGATGACATAAAGGATGGGGAACTATGACGCATACTAAGTAAGGAATAATGACTGTAAAGAAAAAGGAACTATGACCCTTGCTAAGTACGGAGTGGTGACATGAAAGACAGGGAACTATGACTCATACTAAGTCCGGAGTGTTGACATAAAGGACGGGGAACTATGACCCATACTAAGTGCAGAATGATGACAACAATTCAGAAGGAATGTTTGGCTTTGATATTGGCATTACAACACTTTGAAGTTTACATTAGTTCTGCTCCTTCTCCAATGATTGTGTTTGGTGGTCACAACCCACTACTTTCATCAGGAAGATGAAAGACAAAAATCATAGATTATTAAGATGGAGTTTGATGTTCCACGAATATAATATTGACATCAGGCACATCAAGGGACAAGACAGTTTAATAGCAGATGCACTTTCACGTGAATAGAAATATATTATTTCATGTATAGTTTGTATCATTCATAAGATTTCTTCTTATTTTATTTTTTTTATAAAGCTCATGTATAATTAACCTGTGGTCAAAAGTTTATTATATAAATCTTTCTTTTTCTTTTATGGGGGAAGTGTTACGTATGTTTAATTTAATTGTTTGTTTGTTAGTTTTAATTTTTTTTTTATTCCATTACATGCTGTTGTTACGTATATGTAATTTAATTTCTTTTGTGTCAGTTTTAAATTTTTTATTTTATTTTTATTTCATTTTGTTATTGTAATAACTTTATTCACTGGATTTTCACATTTTTCTTGAAAATTCAGTTTTCTGTTTTGACCTGATAAACACGCAGTCTGTTGCTACATTATATTTTTAGCTCACCTAGTTCCTGACCTTGGTTCTGAATTTGTAAACACCGAGTGAAAATCATTGGTCGTAATCAAGGTCATTCTTGGCTTGCGTCAGCTCTGTTGTAAACAACCTTTTTTAAAATTCATTTCCAGTGTGGGAATCATTGATTCTTACCTAGGCTATACTAGTCTACGTGCTAACTGACATTATTTTACTGCGTTGTTCGGGCTAAGTGAACACGTGACACATCACGGGGTCTAAACTGCGTTTTAGTTAAAGGTGAAAACAGATATTTTATAGTGAAATAGTCAGTCGTAGATTACATCTTTAGAGCTCAAGGTGTTTTTAATGTTGGTGCCAGTTTGATTTAAAGTTCTTCTATTTGTTAGATTTGATAATTTATATTCCCTGGAAAATACCAGTGCTCATAAAAAGACTTGGACAAAGATATTTATTGGAAATTATTCGGAATTCTAAAGCCGGAATTTTATTCTTGATTCATAAAATTCAACAAGGAACTGTTGACACATCAACACAAAATAGGATATAGAAGACGTCATCGCCTTCCATCTTGGAACTTCATCGGGATTCAAACTTTGATTCAATTAGAATTTTTTAGTGATAGGACTTATATTTTTAAATTCTAGGATTAGTTTTTTGATTAGATTCACAAACCGTAAGTCCTTTTTCATACTTTTACCTTATTTTCTAGGGAATAAATTATTTTGTTAAAATTTACAAAGCTTGTTGGCTTTACTCTTTTCTTTCTTACTTTGTACGAGCCTAGTCACGTAACACTATTGTAATGTAACACTGCTGGACTTAACCTTGTCCAAAATTGAGTTCAGTTGTGTTTGACCTGATTGACTTTTTTTATTTTTTTTAATTTCATTTATGTAGGCAACTAAAATAGCTTCATTACACTGTATGTGTATCAGCTAATTAACCGAATTGTTATTCACGTAAACATGTTCTTTTGGGTCAGAGTTTTGGAGAATCCAAAGTGAATTGTAGAGGCTATTGTGTTTTAAATAAACAAGGCTCATTAAATCATGCTAGAAAGTTATTTTCCATTAGGTAATGGTTGTTGTTAGAAAATGCTAATTTGTGACCTGAGGTCAAACAGAGAACTATATTATCTTGTGACTGTCAGAATTTTAACAGTTGTGCTTTAACATCTGGCACTTTAAATTGTATTATGACGTGACCAGCTTGGGCTGAATTTTATTTTCTTCAATTTATTGAATTCAAGTGATTATTTTCTCTGGAAATACGAAAGTGCTCTGACAAAATTCTTGGACGAAGACATTCATTGGAATTTATACTGAATTCAACCTGGAATAATATTTCTGTGATTCAACAAGAGGCTGTTGACATATCAGTTCGCAGACCATAACAGACACGTCATCGCTTTCAAATTTGGATCTCTTTGGGACTTGAAATGAGCTTTATTCAGGACTTTTTATTACTAGGACTTGTAACTTCAATTCTTGGATTATTTTTGGATTTAATTCGCAATACCGTAATTTCCTTTTTCTCATTTTTCATTTTGTATTCGAGAGAAAAAAAATTATTTGTTAAAATTTTACAAAGCTTGTTGTCTTCACTCTTTTCTTTTACTTATTTTAAGAGCATAGACTCGAAACATCATACTAAGTACGGAGTGGTGACATAAAGGACAGGGAACTAACACACGTACTAATTACGGAATGGGAACTATGACCCAAACTAAGTACAGAATGGAAAGTATGACCACACTAAGTACGGAGAGGAGACATAAAGAAAAGGGAACTATGACACATAATAAGTAAGGAATGATGACTGTAAAGGACAGGGAACTATGACCCATACTAAGTCAGGAATAATGACTATAAAGGATAGGTATCTATGACCCGTACTAAGTATGGAGTGATGACTATGAAGGACAGAGAACTATGACCCATACTAATTAATGAATGATGACTGTAAAGGACAGGAAACCATGACCCATACTAAGTACGGAATGATGACTGTAAAGGACAGGAAACCATGACCCATACTAAGTACGGAATGATGACTGTAAAGGAATAGGAACTATGACCCATACTAATTAATGAATGATGGCATAAAGGACAGGAAACCATGACCCATACTATGTACGGAATGATGACTGTAAAGGACAGGGAACTATGACCCATACTAAGTATGGAGTGATGACTGTAAAGGACAGGGAACTATGACCCATACTAAGTATGGAGTGATGACTGTAAAGGACAGGGAACTATGACCCATACTAAGTATGGAGTGATGACTGTAAAGGACAGGGAACTATGACCCATACTAAGTATGGAGTGATGACTGTAAAGGACAGGGAACTATGACCCATACTAAGTACGGTATGATGACTGTAAAGGAAAAGGAACTATGACCCATACTAAGTACGGTATGATGACTGTAAAGGAAAAGGAACTTTGACCCATACTTAGTACGGAATGATGACTGTAAAGAAAAAGGAACTATAACACATACTAAGTACGGAATGATGACTGTAAAGGAATAGGAACTATGACCCATACTAAGTATGGAGTGATGACATAAAGGACAGGAAACCATGACCCATACCAAGTACGGAGTGATGACTGTAAAGGACAGGGAACTATGACCCATACTAAGTACGGAATGATGACTGTAAAGGAAAAGGAACTATGACCCATACTAAGTACGGAATGATGACTATAAAGGAAAAGGAACTATGACACATACTAAGTACGGAATGATGACTGTAAAGGAA
>JAECUM010018980.1:0-77971 GCA_016617855.1 Megalonaias nervosa
CACACACACACACACACACACACACACACACACACACACACACACACACACACACACACACACACACACACACACACACAAACACTAATATTTTTGGCAACTTGATCAGTCTCTCTTTTCTAGAGATCTGGTTAGCCCTGAGAAGGGCTGTTTTTTTATTAACTTCATATGCAGCTGGTTAATGGTGAGACATCTCAGGCCGGACACCACAGACACATCGCCGACTTCAATCTTGTTCCCAATTGATGTGTGTGGTTGGGAGTGCGGAGGCAGCTTGAGTGGCTTCACTATCCCATTCCTCCGTTTGAGGGATAGTGAAGACTTGTTCTTGCCTCCTTCTTCTGTTCTGTACCCGTGGATGTTGTGGTCGCTGAGGCTCCCATTCTTGTCTCTGCCTCTCCAGTTCTTCTTCCCAACTGTCTGTCTGGGGAACCACAGGTCTTGGTGCTGGTAGCATCAGTGGCAGTGGTGCTTGGGGCTGTGGAGGTGTCCTCACTGTGGGTTTCACCTCACAACTTGCTCTAAGGATGAAGTGAGGCAGGATTGTACTCTTCTCTTCTTTTTTCTTCTCCTCCTCCTCTTCTTCGATTCTGGCTTTCTCCTGGGTAGCCTCCACAGCCAGTTCATCCAGAATTCGCCTGGCATACTCCAGGTGAATCTGAAGCTCCAACAGTTTGCTGATTCTGACGAACGCTTCGCTTTATATGCCTGAGCACAGACGTGAAAGGAAACGCCCCCTTACACAAAATCTAACAATACCCACTCCACCATCAATATTTTGGAACGCGCGGACCTAAATGAAACACTCACGTTCACTTTTTTCCTACAAACACACTTTATTATTACACATACATATAAAAAACACACTATCTTACAAGTCAGCGAAATGAAGTTTTCATAGGCACACTTCTATTTTTTACTTACAAACACACACAAACTATTTTATAAGCCAGAGAAACGAAGTGTTTATAGGGACACTTCTATTGTTTAACCTACCAACACACAAAGACAAAGTTTGGCAATTTGACTACTGTCTCTTTCCATGATTGTTTGGACTAGCCCTGAAAAGGGCTGTTTTGTTGGCGGTTATCGCAATCTCTTATCGGGTTAGCTTGCGTCCTCGTCTGGCTGCAGGCTTTCCCACAGGATAGGGTCTGTTCTTCGGAAAGAGAAGGAGAAAACTTTTTTCGTGTCCACGCGGCAGTCCACAAAACTTCTGTATGGCTCCTGCTGTTCTCTCTGCTGTTTCTGAAGTCTGTACTTCTGGGTCCATTCTTCATGCTCCTTCTTGATTTCGCCTTTAAAGACCTCTTCTATCAGGTCTTGGGCTACTTTCAGCATCCTGACATTCTCTATCTCTTCAGGCTTGAGTATCAGGTTTTGCCTGACACGATGTATATTCACGTGGGCTCCGTTCAGCTTTGCTAGTATTGAACACATCTTCATAGGTTGACGAGTCAACAACGGATGGTCAGACTGGAGACCGCCCCGAATTACATGGCTCAAGCACGGACGCAATAGAAAACATCCCTTCGATTTTTTGGGGTAGGAACGCTAGAGAGAGGAGTCAAAGAGCATATATTTACAGTGTTCATTTTTTAAAACAAGCCACAAACAATCCGTTTTTTCATAACATTTTTATTCATCCAACAATTACCCAACACATAATATAACAATTTAATACAATATCAAATAACACATTTTTGAGAAGGTTGACAACGTTGTGAAGTTAGACTTCCACTGATGGAAGTCATCTGGTCATTGATGTACACTACGTTTCCTAGCTAAAGACAAGAGATATCCATAATGTTCACAAACCATCTATCAACTTTTCATCGTTTCTAGAAGAGTCACGATCAAAATAAGTCACTAATGTAACCTCCTGCATAATCGTCGTACGAAATGCCGTGAGTACAGTTGGTCCCTAGCTGTCAGTAGCTTCATACAGGGACAAGTACGACGTCAATTATTTCCTCTTGTCAAAGTCAGGTTCGAAGGGTACACAAGGCCTTGCCATCTCGACAGACTTCAATCTTGGACACGTTGTAATGCTCAAACTCGAAAGGATTTTGATCGGGGGCTCCGTTGAAGGCTGCACTGCTAACGATGCCAATTATTAAACGTTTGGGTAACTGTCCTTGGAACAGATGATCTTCGATCTTGGATCGGAGTCCAGCGGCAATGGTGAAAGTATTCACTTCCACTCGTCGTATCGGATACTTGGCGGTCGTTCTGTTCAAAGTGTGACTGATGTCGTTTACCATTTTAGGTAACACTTCCACGCGTCGCACGTAGAGTCTGGCTTCTTTGATGACTGTTTTGTAATTGGCAGCATTAACAATCAAATGGAAAGCGGTACTGCTGAGATTCAGTCTTAGGCGGATATTCACTCCGTTCAGCAAAAACTCCTCTTGGAACCACGTGTCCAAATGCTAACGATCCATTAGTTTTAAACTCTGCCCATTCTTGATTTTGTTTCGTCGGTCGTTGAATCCCACATCGTGGTTTGGTTCTTTATCTGTAATCAAATCGGTGTCTTTGAATTTGCCTACCGTGTCAGGTTTCCATACCACGCAAGTATCCAGATGGGTGTTCTTAGCTTCTTTTCCGTAAGTCAAGAGATTTTCCAGGTACACTCGGTAAGGGTAAGTATCCATGCTGCTACTGACCAGTTTGTTATTCAAGTACAAATCCACTTCGTTGAACAAAGACTGCATGCAATTGCTGACGGGAGCTACTTCCTCGTTACAGTCAATAGAATTTCCAGTCGGATCGAGAACTTTGACTTTCAGGTACAAGTAACTGCAATTCAGATCAATGTAATCTTCGGGCTGTCCTTTGATTTTAAATTCGATGGGGGATGAGGTCGTCAAAGAGGAGATGGGATGAAATTCTAACCATTGGAATTCTTGCATCGTCATCATAGTGGGTGGCATGGCAAACAGATCCAGTTCCGACTTGAAACATTCGCAAAACTATCGCTGCATCATTTTTTCTGTTTAATAATCAAAAACGTCTAATTCTCGGACGGTTTACTTGGTCTTTCTAGCTCTGGGTGTGTGAAGTCCTCTGCAGGGGTGTCTTCGTCGTCTCTTTCTGCCTTGTCCTTGCTGTGGCGTCAGGGAAACAGGAATGTCTGACTGGGGAGCGTCGTTTGGTTTTATAAAGAGCCAAACACCGCGTTGAATTTGGAAGCAATCGTGTCCACCAGATGTTGACCGCTAAAATAATAGCCTGCGGATATTTTCATCAGATAGATGTACCGTGGAGTATCGGGGAACACTTGTCAAAAGTATTTTGATTTTCAGTGATGTTTTTTATTTGTGTAGTGTGAATCATTTCAACCAAAGCCATTTAACAATGGACTTCGTGATCCAATTGGATGGCCTGAGGTAATTTTGCCGTGAAACAGCACAAAGTATTTTGGGGAAACACATCCATGGAACTGTCACTGGGTAAAGTTAAGTATAATTGGTTATTCATAATTCCAGAGCTCTGCTGTCCGAGGGGTCACTGGAGGTCAGAAGAGTGTCTTAAAGAGGATTGTTGTTGTTTTTATGGTTACTGTTGGGAGGGTGACTGACGTTGGTCGCAAGACTCCCGTTGTTACCGTTAGAGTATTTCTGGGAAGGATTGGGGAGAAGGTAACCGGTGGAACTGCTCAGTAAAATGGTCCATAATTGCTTGTCTACTTGTGGCAAACTAATATGACAATGGCAGAACCGATGACAAAATACACCACAAAGATTTGGCAGAAAAAGACGATTCGCGTTTTAGGCACACGTTCTCCACACCACACCCACAAGGGTTGCTTTTGTAGATCTTGCAGAGAAGAACTCGGTGAAGGAGCGGTCACTGTGTTGGTTAAAGCTGTGTTGAAGGGCTTGATGCTCACTTCTTGTTATAGCTGATGACTTCCGAAGCGTTGATCCAAGAGTCAAAACTCGGCGGATATCTTTTCCAATGTACTTTCACTTTTTTGACTCGACGTTTTCCCACTTTACGGGTTCTTCGATCGAGAATGCTTTCGATGTCGTACACTTCGTCTTCTTTTTTGGTCACACGTTGTAACTCGGACAAGTAAAAGTTCCTTTTAGCACTTCCCCGTTCATGTCTTCCAATTTATAGACGATAGGATTACGGCCACGCACGTGTCCAGTGACACGAAACAATTCGGTGGTCCAGTATGGAAAGTAACTTCTGTTGAAAGTGCGTTTGGTTTTGCCAGTGTGCACCCAATCTCCCGTCGTCAACACTCCACCTTTCTTGGGGACAGTCACAGTCGGGGGCATACCAAACAGCCGCTCAAAGACGGTCATTTCATTGTCGGGAGTCACTTCTTGGGAGAGGGGCGAGGGGCCACATCCGATGCTTGGATGGTAATATCTAATATTAGTTGCACTCTTTTACCAAGTGTGGTAAGACGTTGATGTGCTTGAGAGTGTGTTGATGCGTAAAATATTTCCACATGCGTTCTTTCAAGGTGCGTTGAAAACGTTCCACGATACTGATTTGATTTCCGGATTCTCGGTGATGAAAAAATAAATGTCTCGTTTCTTTAATTCTTTTTGGAAAGCTTGGTTCAGAAATTCGGTGCCTTTGTCGGTTTGCTATCGAAGAGGGTAACGACCGCTTTGTTTCAACACCAGTTTTAGAGCTAACTCACTGCTCGATTTGGAATTTAATGGTACGACCCAGGCAAATTTGGAAAAGACATCGATGACAAAAACAAATATTTGTAGCAACGATTGTAGGTGGCCAAATGAGAGACATCGGCTAAATCGGCTTGCCATTGATGATCGATACCCTCCACTTGAGTGCGATTTCTGGAATATTTTCTTTGAATGGGTTTGTGTAAGGTGTACGTGGCTTGTTCTTGTAACTATCTTGAAGTAAACGGACACTTTTGAGTCGGGTTTTGGCAGCACGATACAATTTCTGAAGTCCTCCGTATCCCGCAGGATGGGATGGATCGTAGTAAATGCTGGCTAACAAAATTCTCCATCAGGACTTTTTCTAATAAGTCACTCATTATTCACGGATGCTACTCTTTTCTTCGTGTAGTATTTTCTTGGATTGTAATGCTTTGTGTGCCCGACAAGCAATAGGTGTCGAGGAGGACGGCTGAACATGGGTAATCAGTTCTTTTTAACTTTTGTCTTCACCTTCCTTTTCTCTTCTGAGGAAGAAGGGTTGCCATCATCTTTTTAATCCAACCAATTCTGGATGTTGGTGGTGTTCACTTGCATACTTTTTCTGGTGGAGTTTGAAACTCTTCTTCTTCTTTTTCTGTCTTGGTCACTGGGGGTGGTGGTAGTGGTGGTGGTGATGGACTTTGCATCACGGTCTTAAAACCTTTCAGAGTGGGTTCAGCTGCTTCGTCTAAAGCTTTCTGGTGAAAGAGTTGAAATCGTTGGAACACATGACCGTACCGTTGAGATTTTTCCGTTTCTCTCAAGTCGCTGCGATCCATCAACGATTGCAGTTCGTGTTGTAACTGGGACATCTCGGTCAAATGGTGATTGGAGGGTAAATGCGGGGTCCATTGTGCTTGCCAACGATGAAATTCCATCCATTGTTTGTAAGGCACTAAAGTCAGTTTTCGTCCTTCCATCAGATTCCAAAGGTCACGTCTGAGATCTTTTTACCCCAGAGGTCTCTTATCTTCTTGGTCCTTTTTATCTTGGCCCCATGGGTAAAACACCTCCCAGGAGTCCTTCCAGCATGGCTCCCGCAATTCCTTGCACAAGGGGTCCAATCAGGGGTAAAAAATCCTCCGCGTTGCACCAACATCTTTTTCTTTTGATGGATATGTATTTTCTTTTGAACCATTTGGCTAAGAACGTGTCGATATTTGGCGAAGCGTTCTTTCTGGTGTTTAAACAAAGGTATCGTTCCTTTCAAGACATTCAGAAAACATTCGCTCACGGTATCGATGACGTCTTTGGATGCTGTTTGAATGAGTTGTTTTCGCATGGGTGGAGTGACTTTGGACAAGACGGATAACACATCCCAATGTTCGGCTAAACGAGGAGGCAGCCCTTTCCATTTCTTTCCATTCTTGACAAGAGAGTGGTGGTGTGCACTTTTTTGAGGAGACATCGTTTTGGTTCAGGAGCAAACAATATACTGAATTCCTTTGTTTGTTATGCGTCCTTTTATCTTATTTTTGGGGATGTATTTTTGGATAAAGTTTTATAGACCAGACTGTTTGAGCATATGTTCTACCGTTTCAGCGCCAAAAAATCCTCCCCTTTGTTTGCTCCTCTTTTTCTTTGGACGATGGGGTCTTTTCTGGGGTAGACGTCGGTCCTTGGCTAAGCGTTTTTTTCGGATGCGGGGTCAAACGACGAGACTGTCCTTTTCTTTTTCCTTTTCCTCGACGTTGGTGGTGGTGTGCACTTCTTTTAGGTGACATCTTTGGCGTTCAGGAGCACAAAAACACTGATACCCATCATTTGCCCCAGTGCTTCTTTTTATAGTGGAATGAGTCGCCACTGATTGTCGGTCCGTCGTATCAACTTGATGACAAGTATCACGCGCCGTGGAGGTGTTCGCAACGGACTAAATCGGGACAGTTCTTGCTTGGATAAATCCAGTAAACTCTGTAAAATGACCGATCTCTCTTGGACTTTGATTTTGGGATAGGGTACTTTGTTAGCAGCTGCCTCAGCGCCTAAGGAGGGCATCCCCTCTGGAGGAGAAGTTCCTGGAGACACGGGTTTCCATTTCTTCATCAAATGGGGAAGAACGGGTGTCAATTAGGTTTGGCTGGCATCACCAGCAACGAAGAAGAAGAACCTGACGCTACTGGAGACGCGGTCACCGTCGCTGCAGGTCGTGGTTTGGGGATGTAAGGTTGCGTCCTGGCCGAAGTGCCTCTCTTGTGGGTAGAAGCTGCTTTCTGGGGGCTTTTCTGGGGACATTTCTTTTTCTTAGGCTGTGACCTGGTCTTGACACCACTGCTCTTTTTCGTCTGGATACATTTGGGTCGGGGAGTGGCTTTTTTCTTGGGAATAACTTTGGGGGCATTGGGATCCCATTTTAAGAGGGAGCGAATGATGACACCTAGAGAACAGCTACCTCCAGGTTTCAAAATGATTTGCTTTTTGGTTTGAGTGGCCAGTTGCGTCAAGGCTACTTTGTTTCTCTCAAAAAAGCGTTTGGTTTGATGTGGAATGTGAATAATGCCTTGCAGTAATTGACGTGCTGTCACCGTAAACCATCGTAAGACTTCTCTGAGACTGGCTTCTAAGACACGAGCACGTATTTGTGGATTTTTTCGCGACTGATGCGGTACAAGGCACGAATCAATTTGACGGGAAGATGAGGCTGAAGGGACGTCATGTTGACGATGTGTGAGACAGACCAAAAGTGTCCGAGGTTTTTATAGATTTTTTTAAGTCGACAGGGACGTGTACACGACAAGCCCTCCTTCTTGGCACCAGTGGTCAAACAGATGGGTACGAAATCGCAAATAATGGGGGTAGTGGGTTAGAAATCCACGAGTAAATAGGCGTGAGGGGTTTGAGTGGCATCGTCGTACGCATGTGTCAGCCAAGGAGTTCCTAACTGTTTGGCTAACACTCGCACTTGCGATTTATCTCTAGGACTTTTAAACAAGAATACGTAATGAGCATTGAGACTGATGGTGCGATGGGCTCTACTTTGCGCGTAAACCGTAGTTTAATTTCTTCTTTGTCTTCTCCTAACTTGTCGTCGAAGATGACCAGATGAGTTTGACTGGGGTCAGACACGATCCCGTCGTCTTCGCCAGGAATGTCTTCCACAAACACGATGGAATCGCCTTGACTTTCTCGCAGAAGGCTGTACGGCGATTTCCACTCATTGTAACACCACACGATACGTTGAGGTGGACGATCGATCAAAGGATTTTTATGTTCGATCAAACGTTTGACGAATTCGGTGTTGCCTGAACCGCTCGATCCAGCAATTGACATGTTAACTGGATGGCGAAGATACAAGGCCTCCCAACTAGCACGATCTATGTTTTTGTCGATGACTTTGAAAGTGGTGGAAGAGGTAGAAGAGACAGCAGAGGTAGCCATAGTGTAGGGAATGTCACTTTTGAAACGAAGACAGACAAGACATGGGTTTTTATACTTTTTTCAGGACATGTTTATTTCAAAACATTTTTAAAATTGAACACGAAAGACAAAAATACATAAAAGCCAAATGGTTAAGTACATCGATAAAATACACATCAAAACGATCAAAGTGGAATATAAACAAGTCACTGTACAACATTTTTGGTGACGAAGGTGTGGTGTCCTAGGGACAATGGGTAATGTTGTTAGAGGCTCTACACTTGGCACTGTCACACAGTGGTCCTACCGGAATGGCCTCTCGGGGATGTCAATATCAGTGATGTCCTGTCCTGAATGCCGTGGCTTTCCTCGGTGTCGGGTTCTTCTTTTGACACTGTGGCTAACACAGGTTTAAAAGTTACTTTCTTCACTGAACATTTGACTTTATGATCAGAAATCTTGGGCATAGTTTGCCTCTTCTTTTGTCCAAGCCTCGAAACCAAAACTTTTCCAGTCAAGTACATCTTGCCAGTGAGGGTGTAAGTTACAAGCTACACACATATCTTCGTAAACATCTTCAGTGACTAAATGTTGATAAATCTTTTTTTTTTTCCTTAGAGGTCGAGAAGTATCGAGATGAAAGAGCAAGGGTTTTAAGAGAATGAGTCTCTCGTGTACATTTAAAGGTACCACCCTCATAATTTTGGTGGTACCTCACTGTACAGATCGTAAAGAGCCCATAAGGAATCGGCTGGTAAACGAAATACCAGAAAGGAAGTCACTAAGACACACCACACGACGACCCAAATTCATTGGATACAGTTCTCGTAAAAGGTGTTGGTAATCCGCCACAGTCTGAATATTGTCATTGATTTCCTTCCACGGCAACTGTTGTATCACTAATGATAAAGGTAGTGGCATGGTGGCAAATTTTTATACCTCTTTTTGTCGGAGGTAATAAGCGTACTTTTTGCACAGAACTGATCGTACTCCATCGACGTGTCCAAATTGTTCCTCTACAGATAAAATTTGATAGCGTAAACGATTTTGGTAATCCTCTACGTCTTCCTCTGGAATTCGTTGTAATGTAGACAGTATATAAGTAGAATCAGTAGCAACTAAAGGCTTCTGACCCTTGGGTAGTCGATGAATGTCTGACCATTGAAAAACTTTCAAATGAATCAGCCCACTTATAGCATTCAGGTATCATTGGTTCCAACATTGGTGACGTAACGAATACAATTGTTCTTGTTTTTCACTTGTATTTTGACAAAATGCGTTCTCTCAACTCCACAGGCAAACCTCAAATATTCTCTTGTAAAGTATCCATCAAGAGATTACTGCGGTCGTTCCACTAAAGGTAGGTAGTGACAGTGCGGAAACCATGGAGCATGTTCCAGGTAAGCGGAATCTTTCTGCTCCCACTCGTGAAGTGACACACCGCAATTGAAGTACTTGACTTTATCACCTTCTCACAAGTTTATAAATCCAGCTCTGGCGAAGACTTCGGGGCTAGATCTTCCCAGATATTTAGGCCATTTTCCTTGGAAAGTTTGGAATCAGTATTCAGACAAACGCACAGGGAACGAATTTTCTTCTTTCACATGCTCATTTCGATGAGGGCACGGTGAAACCCGCAGTAGTTTCCTCAGGCAAGGATGACATCCATAGGGTGGTAGCCGCTTGGTTTCACGTGGAGGATGACATTGACCATGAAAACCAGTAAAGAGTCCACGATAACAAGTTGTATCGCGTTCTCATCCGTCAGGTTTGACACGCACAGCATCACTTTCCATGGTAGGCATTGTAGTAGTAGTCATAGCAAAGTTGCCATGATGTGGTACTAAATCGCTAAGGTTACAGTGTGCGGCATCGCTGACATCGCAAGTCACAGCATCGCACTCCCACTTGAGAATCACCGAACTGGAATGGTGACTGTTTGTTAGAATTCATCTTTCTCGCTTGGCAATGGTAGTCACAATGAACTATTGGTCTTGGACGTTTTCACTTTCTATATGCTGACCAATATCGACGTGTCCGTAAGGTAACGTGAAGTGGTTGGGAAGCCGCACTCGCTTCTGGTACACGATTTGACACGCTTTTTCCAAAGGTCGACTGACGATCGATTTTGGTGTGTGGCTAAACGTACAATCTTATGAGTCTCGTAGGTGATCACTTTAAAATGTTGATCCTCTCCAGACTTCTTTCAATACCCCAAAGTTCTCCACTTGACTGGCGCGATAATTGAGGGAAAGTTCTTTCACTTTACACTCAATGTGCACTTCTCCTTGGGGGTCCCGATATTCGTAGACGTAATTTTTGTGACCGCCACTAGCAAAAGCTTAGAATCTTGTCGTCGAGGTGCTCGTCCTTCCAGGCTCCTAAAAGGTCTCCTTCGATGTCAGGGTGTCGATGACCCAGGCAATCGATGTAGATGCAACTGTCCGTGTCAAAATATAACACTCGATCTACTAACTGGTGTAAGGCTTCGTACAATTTTCAGAGAGCATGGGCTGTCGCGTAGGCATCAATGGTGATATTTCCAAATTCGTCGGCTTGCACAAAGTCCATGTCTTCTTCGTAATTGTCCAGGATCAAGTCCTCACAAAAAACGTCAACGTGTTTCATGGCTTTGGTTTTGTCGTGAATCATCTGAAAGTAGCGGACAAATACGCCGTCTTGGGTAAACACGGTCGCTGTACCATTTTGCCCCACAAGCAATTTAACATCACTTTGGCATACGATCGTCGACCTTCGTTTTTCTCGATGTGGTCTAAAGTGATGCCTTCCTGATTCAAGTATTTCTCTTTGAATTTTGGTCTTCGGGAGTGTGGCACCAGGAAGGATAGCCGCTGGCTTCTTGTTTTAGTTTCAAAAAGACATCCACGTAGTCTGCGAAAATGCCTTTATGAGTCTCGTCGCCCTTGTGGTACTGTTCTGTCTTGGGAAAGTGGTAAATTTCGTACACTTCAAGCAATTGGTATCCCAGACCCAGAGCTTTGAACAATTCCACGCTGTCCCACGTTCCTCTCAAGGCGCGTTCTTCCTGGGTGTGATGACAAGGCTGGTCTTGCTTGCACGTTTCGGCACAAGTACGGCACAAGGGAAACTTCAGTTTTCATTGGCAATGGTGAAGTAAAAAGGGATGGTAGAAGCCCGTGAGACGCGACACTTTGCATTTAATCAATCCTTCGTATTGTCGAATGTTGTCCAGGTCGATGTGTTCCGTCAGCAATTGCGGGTGCCCTGCGTGAAAGTGACAATATTTGCACACGTAAGGATACAGAGAACACACGTCCAGATGTTTGATTTCCTCTCCTTTCTCCTCGTCGACTTGGTACAGCAAACAGGTGGCATTCGTCCGTCCTCCATACAAACTGTCCCTCGGGTTCAGAGGGTCAACCAACTTGTAACTTTCGGAATCAGTTTTCAAACGGTGATCGTACTCGTGTTCCCACATTTCAACGATTGGTATCCTTGCTGTTCTAACTTTAAGCGCCGCTGACAAGTGGTCTGGTACAAGTCTTCCATGGTACGTTGTAAAAACTGATTTTTAGTGTACCACTGAGGGTACAGATCGGACATCCGTAAAATAAGCATCCGCTAAACTCGTACACGATCTTATGGTTTTCTAAGTCCCAACCATCCACCGAATACATTCCGATGGTCTTTTCACCTCCTCCGTTTCGGGCGTGTTGGATCCATTTGTCTTCCTTGTCACACAAGTAATGTAGCCAGCTTAGGCCTTTAAGCAGTATTGATGTTTGACAAAATTAGTCGTTTGAGGGCGTATGACTGCCAGGGTGTTCTCGGGCATGAATCGTTTGAGGTACACTAAGGAACACGCTTTGGCAATGGTGCAGGTTTCTTTCAAAGGATCGATTCCTCCGTGCTCCATGAATAGTTCTCGAAATTTTCCACAGCATCGCCGTAAAATGTCCATGTCGGAACGACAATACTTTGATATTTCTTCCTGAAAGTCGAAGGGGTCCGAGGCGTGAGTGTGGTACCAAACGTGGAAAGCTTCTCTTTGTTCGGTGCGCATGTTGTCGGGGTCGTAGTGGTGAGCATCAGGCAAATGTGGTAGGACAGCGTGTTGATTGGCTTTGGTACTGAAAAAGTGCGGAAAATAGCCTTTGGCCATTTCTGTCATTCCAAATGTTTTAGGCATTCGACTCAAAGGCATGGTCAAATAACTCATCTAATCTTTAAACTGCACTTGTCCCACTTGCATGGAAATGATTTTGGCTCCGTTCAAAGTCACTTTAGGACGTTCGGTGCTTTGTTCCGTATTGTATTTCAGACGAAACAGTCCATCGTATCCCGAGAAATTGTGAGCCATCACCCTGGCATTGCAATGACAATCTCCGTAACGTTCGACGTCCTCTTGGCTCCACGTCTCGTCGATAAGGTCTAAGATTCACTGGGCAAAATCGGCCATCGTGTTAGGCCCTCGAAAGATTTTTTCACGTCCTCCAGGAATCTTGCTGCAGTGCAGTCAATTACTAAAGACTGGCTCTTGGCCGCACTTCTCGCACGCTCGATGAGCCACGCAGAAATTAGGAATGTGAACACCGGTCTCTTGCATATATTCGAAATCGAAAAAGATGAAATTCCCTTTCTTCTTCTGGTCATCTTCTTCCTCCTCCTGTTCGGGTTAGTATTTTGAATGTAGCTTTCGTGTTCCAAGTCTACGTTTTGGTGACAAATGTGATATCGTTTCTTTCCTGAACATACGTGTGCCTTGGCACTATTGGTACGTATACCTTGTCCACAAGTATGGCACAATCTCAGGAGTTGGCAAGCACTTTTCCGCTGTGAACCTTGCGTCTTCAAATGTTGTTGGTAAAAGGCACGGCTGACAAGCTGAGCAATGCACACTTTTTTGTCATTTGTCAAGACAGGGTTTAGAGGCCAAACATCCCTCACATTTCGATCCACAATGTTTGTGTTGCTCTCGATTGTTATAACCATAGTCACATTTCTAACAATAATAACCGTATCCCAGGAATGCAGTGATACTTGTAAAGGCATCGAAATGTTTCATCGCGTGAATGCATTTTCCGTCTTTGAAAGTTTTGCCTCAAAAAAACAGAGGTCCACCCACTTCTTGAGGGTGTACTTTCAAGGTTTAGCGTGGAGCCAAGACGTCTTGCAGATTTTGCATTTCAGGAACGCCACAGGCAGTGTCTTTAGATAGGCCAGCTTGCTGTAACAGGAATTCTGCTTCTCTTCGTTGTTTGGCTCGGTCCGATTTTTGAATAGTTTGCCAGGTTCTTTTCCATTCTGCTGTGTCGTTCTTATCGGCATACGTTCGTCCCACCACGATGGCTCGGACTAAACACATATTGTCTTGAGTGTTTGTTAATTTGGACGAGGCTACGCTTGATGATGCGAAGGACGTTCACCAATAACACTTTTCTGCGTTGTCCAGTCCCTTTGGGAAGAGAAACGTGGGTCAGGTACAGTGTCGCTTTTCCATCGGTGATGTGAAACTTGTCGTTGGATTGCTGTACGTGTTGAATCTTGTCGATTCTGCTGGCTGTTAAACTCGATCCAAACAGGTGATTTCAAACTGTCGTGATAAATGGAAAGTCTCAAGCGATCGTCTTCTTTGGCTCTACATTGCCGTTTCAGTGTGGTTAACAAAGAATCCCACACATCGGTGATGAACCCCTCTGTTTTCTCCAGAGGTACGTCTGACTTGAAATCTTTAAATTTCACCGTGTACGTGTAGGCCGTGGTTCTAAATTTTCTAGAGGAACATTTATCCCTCTCTCGAATGTGGTAGTACTCTTGAGGGGTTACTGGTGGTGGACTTTGGTTTGACGTAGACTCTCTGGGTCTGGATTCTGTTTCACTCATGTCATCTTCAAAATCGCTGGTATGAATTTGAGCCAAGACTTCAGCTACTGTGCGAGGCGATAGGTCACGTTTCTGCCTCTTACTTTCTTCTCCTTTCTTCACGAAATGGTGCGATCGTTTCATCTTAAGTGCAAAAAGTCAAATGATTACATTTTAAACATCATGGCACCCTATATATTAATGTAAGGCCAGTGTCTTCCCTATATAAAGAGTCAGTGTCTTCCCTCAAGGTATTCATTTTAATCTCAATCCTACCAGACAGATGGAAGAGCCAACACAGATCGAACTTCTGATCAGAGCTTTGCGAGGTGTCATAAGAAGGCTTTCTTCAGAGAAGCCGACAGACTAGTTCCCCTCCTTTCGAGATAAAAGTCAAGATACTTGCTATATCTGTCATAAGAAATGGCACTGGTCTTCAGAATGTCCACAACGTCAAAGCAAGACAGGCGTAAAGAGAGACAAAAGTCAAGATACCTGTTATCATTGTCAAGTGAAAGGACATTGGTCTTCAGACTGCCCTAGTAAACAACAGGAGCAGAAGAAAGAGAGAGGTTGCGAACAGGAAGAAGAGGTACCCTGCGAAAAGGAAGAGCCCAAACACGTTCAGAAAGTGAAGAAAGAGAAGAAACGAAGACGAGAAGAAAGTGAAGAAGAAGAGGAAAAACCTATGACAGTGAAGAAATTCAAAAATCGGAGAGAGTGAAGAGACAAAGAAGTCTATAAACTTTTTAAAGTGATGTGTTGTGAAATTGGATTGTAAATTTGTACTAAAAAATATATCAGAAAGAAAAACCCGTTTCTTGGTTTTGATTTTTATAATAAGGACCTACACTTACGCACTCACACACGTAAATGATGGAGAAAGAAGGAATTTAAGTTTTATTTGGTTTTGGCAAACATTGAGTAGTCTCTTTTCGAAAGAGGTTGATGGCCCCGAAAAAGACCGTTGGGTGTTTGTTTTGGGGTTTTTTTTGTTGAAAAAAAAACAAAAAAAAAAAAACACAGAAACGAGAAGTAATGAGCTTTAACTGCCTTATCCCTTTGCCCAAGGCCTACTTCTGGACCTGCTACTGTCGATGATTTGGTAGAAATCACTAGTGTTGGTATCTCAGGCGTGGTAGATGTGTTGACGGGGTTGGTCTGTTTGACTTGGGAAGGTCTTTTTCTCTTGGGTCGTATTAAAGACGTCTGATACATTTGTTTCAAACTCCTTAACTCTGCAAAAATGTCTAAGAGTACCGTCACCGTTTGACTTTCACTGTCCTCCTTCTCTCCTAGACTTTGTTTCTTCTCTGCTTCTTCTTCTTCATGTCGTTTTCTTCTTGCCTCTTCTTCTTCTCGCTGTTGCTGTTGAATGAGACAGGCTTGTTCTGCTTCTTTCTGCTGTTGCAAAAGTTTCTCCAATTCTTCTTTCTGCCTCTGTTTAAAATCCTCGACGTACGGTAAGGAAGGGGAAGGCGGCGAAGGTACTGGTACCGGAACAAATTCTTGTGAAGAACAGAGAAACTTGTGAAGTTGTTGTCACTGTCCGGCTACGAGTTTGTCCAGGCAACAATTGAGTAGTTGTTTCGAGTCAATGAATTTCACCTCGCCAAGTCGAAATGTTCATGTAATTTTCCGTGATGCCCGATCACGAATTCTTGCATAATTAAGTGACCATAACACCTGCGCAGGTTATGAAGCACGACCGGATTTTTATTTTATTTGGGGTAAATTCACAGTTGTAGATTACATGCACTCTGTGCAACTCTTCCGTATGCGCCAGTTATGACACTGATCGCGAACTCTGCACCCGTCGATGTTAAAGGAACCATCAGAGAGCCAAAAACGAATGGCCTTGGAAAACTCACGCATGTCATCATTGGTCATGTTCAAGCGGAAACAAGAAGAAGATTTTGTCTCAAGACTTAATATTTGCCTTTATAATGTTAAGTGATATACGTAGTCTTATGTGTATTTAATTCAAATTGTATGCTTTAACTTTTGCCCATGATTGTAAGATAGATAATATAAACAGCGTTTACATAGCAAACATTTGTCCATGATTGTAATTTGTACTTTAGTAAGTTGTAGATAGATTGTTTACATAGCATTTTGCTTTAGAATATTCTATTCCTAGTCTTGTTTACAAATTAGATTGGGATGACTCACAATTAGGTCAATTGAAAATTTGTATAAATAGGGATTTGTTAAACACGTAATTCATTCCTATTTTAGATCAGTCCCTGCAATCTTTTTATCCGAATTAACAGTTGTGTTCAGATATAATTCAAGAGGAAATATTTTTTAAATTATTCATTGGAATTGCTCTGTATTCATAGACTTTGGATATAAACTATTTTGGAATTATTGTGAACTGACTGAAAGACATTCTGAACTGCATCGTTGTGTTACATCAGGACACTAAAGACTATGTCAATTGACTCTTCAACATATAGATTTACAACAGAGTGAAATATTTAATACAGGAACGGAACACTGTATAAATAGATGAATATTCGCTCAGCTATGGGTCATTCGTGTAATTAAGTACCGACTAAATATGATCTTAATTATCGCAAAATGGTCAGGAGAAAATGGGTTCAAATTGTTTAAATTTAAATCTGTTTGTGTGCACTTTTCAAAAAGCTCTTTATTTTTGCAAACACGTATGGGAAGTGGATAATAATGTTTTATTCTGACAATACAGGAACTTAGCAAAATTTAAATGGCTTTATTAGTTGATTATAAACAGATCCAGTTTGTAAATTTTACTTGCAGATGCATGATCCGATACACAGTCAGGACTAGAGTGTCTGAGCACATACGGAATGCTTTTAAGTTGAAGCGTATGAATCATTAGTAATCTGATGGATATGAAACTTCCTGTTGTGTAAGCTACTAGACTATCTTGTAAACCATCTGATCCCACATATGATATCGTCTTTAGACCAAAAGTCCAATTCCATTCTACGTTTAGGTCTATGAATTCGTCCTAATACACAAACTGCAAAAATAGATCTTAAAATCAGAGCTTCTTATCGCATTGATTTGTTCAAATACACAGTCGGTCGAAAAATAGAGAGACAGTTGCAGTTGCCATTGCAACCTCCATTACACCATCTCGAGCCGGCTACCAGATAATGCCTCTATTTTTACCGCAGCCAAATTAAATTTTCTTAACTAGATAGACCCCTCCCAAAAAGCAAATTGTACTGTCTTTTCCGATTCCATTTCTAAACTAAAGCCATGCAAGATTTGACAACTCATTAATGCCCCAACTCTTATAGTAACAGGATTTGTTCCTGCAATGTGGCTGCCTTGTCACATTTCTATTAAGGGTGATGAATAGGTTACTAAAGCAGCCAAAGCTGCGCTGCAGTCACCAGTTTTCAAATGGAAGATTACATATGTTTACTTCGAAAATTGTTTAAATCGGCATATTATATACTCTTATTAAAATATTAGAACTGAAAACAACTTCCTAACATCAAACCCTCCATTCAAGAGTGGCCTCCCTCATGTAGAATAACTCGCAGACATGAAGTGGTACTGTGTAGATCACGTATGGGACAGCCATACCTGATTCACAAATACTTCTTGCAAAATCTCTCATATTATATATGTCACATTACGTTGATAGAGAGATTCAAACAATCCCTATTTCCAAAATCTAATACTTTCTACAACGTTTGGAAATGTGATACAAACTTGCCGATTATTCAGGCAAAGCTGAGGAACAATTGCACCTCCCCACAGCAGCATATCTACAGAGTAGATTTAAGTGACACCCCTGTCTGTGTATGTGGAGGAACCGCCAAATCTAATGAACAGTATTTCTGTACTGATAGAAAGGTCAGACTGTCCTAATTCCTGATTGGTTAAAAAGGGGAAGATCTGATTTTGTTTACAGATGTTAGTATTTCGAAATAATAATGATTCACTGAAAGCCTGAAATCACATTCTAGAAACGGCATTAGATATTACGTTGTTAGCTTAATATAATCTTCTACATAAGCGAATATCATTCGGAATCATTCATTCTTAAAGTATTTCTAGTCTTATAGAGTTATTGAGGAGAGGATTTATTAATTCAGTTACAGTGACGAATATTTATTCAAAGATATTCGGTTATTAATATCTGAAATAGATTATTGTGAGTTTATTCAATGGACAGTTACCTATTTTCCATAGTATTCAAGGAAGAATATTATTTTTAGATTATACAGTGAATTCATTTAAAGACAATTGGTTTAGTTTGGATTTTACATTGAATTCGCTTAAAGACAGTTGGATTTAAAACAGTGTTGACATGTAACTACATTAATGTTGTTATCATTTGGAATACCTTTGGAAACGTATTCGGATTACCTCGGATCTATTGGAATTGATAGAACATTTTAGAAATTCATACCATACTGTAATTTATTTTTTATTCTTTCACTTTGAATTTTAGGGAAATAAATTAATATTTTCAATTATACAAAAATCGTTGGGTACCGCTCTTTCTTCTTGCATAGTTTAAGCCCCTAGGTCGTAACAGTACAAATGCAAATATTAGCGGAGGGGGAGGGAGCAGAAGACATCATTATCCTGAATAAAGTAGGTAATAAAGAAAGCAATAAATTCGCAAAATATGCAGAGTGGCAAATATTGCGATTTGCGACTGAGTATGCCAAGTAAGGATCACCTGTTAGATTTAACTTTGTATGACTTTCAAGGAATATACAGATCACGTTATAGTGGCGTGATTTGATCCAAAGCTTTTAAACAGATTAGGAGGTGGTGATTAGAAGGTCAAAATAGTCCGAATGCTGAATAATGTTATCTTGTATTTATCAATGACTTAGCTATAGCAGTTCGGTGATAATGGTGTTGTCTTATATTTACCACTGACTGACATAAGCCTTTCGGTTCTAATAATATTTTAATGTATTTACTATACACGTAGCTTGAGCATTTCGGTGATAATAATGTTACGATGCATTTACCACTGACCTAACATGAGCATGTACCACTGACGTAGCAAGAACAGTTCGGTGATTATAATGCTTTGATGTGTTTAACACTGTCGCAGCATGAGCATGTACCACTGACGTAGCATGAGCATGTACCACTGACGTAGCATGAGCATGTACCACTGACGTAGCATGAGCATGTACCGCTAACGTAGCATGAGCATGTATCACTGACGTAACATGAATGTTTATCACTGTCTTAGCAAGAGCATTTCGGTGCTAATATTGTTACGATGTATACAGCATTGACGTAGCAAGAGCATGTTTCACTGTTATAGCATGAATATTTATCACTGACGTAGCATGAGCATGTACGACTGATGTAGCATGAACATTTATCTCTGACTTAGCATAAACATTTATCACTGACGTAGCCTGAACATTTGCTTATTCCGACTCTCGGAAGAGTGCAAGATTTATTGCGGCGGAAGCTATAACCGTCAAAACTATGGACATTTCGTGATTTCCCTTGCAAAGTTAAGTCGGAATTTTATTTATTACAGGAACAAACGCCAAACACGCATACAATATCCCAGCTAAGACTTAGTTTGGATCTAAAAGCTACAGTCTTTCAATTCACCGAGAATCACCAAAGACATTTTTATTTCCAAGCCAACTAAACGAAGAACGAGATTTACATTAACAACAGTTATCGTACTAATGATAAGGCTGACTGTTTCTTCATTAATGCATTAACATAACGTGGTTGACATAATACCATTTAGGTGATTTCGGAAGAAAGAAAGGAGATTAAAATTGAAAGGACACCTTCCCTCATTTAGCTTTAATCCCAAGTCCCACTACGATGACCACCATGAAACGTTCTTCAGGATCAAGGATTAGCTCAGTTTACCATTAAGTCATTGTTCTATTTTCTCAGTGGCGTAGCTTGGGGAGGGCAGGGGAGGACAGATGTCCCCGGGCGCCATGTGCCAGGGGCGCCAAAATGAGGAAAATACAACTATTCGTTATCTCAGATGCACTCGAAGGGGACGCCAAGTTTATGTTTTGTCCCCGGGCGCTAAGTACCCTCGCTACGCCACTGTATTTTCTACACTCTTTCTTCAGTGTCAAGGATTAGCTTTATAGAGCATTCATCGATTATTCTATTTTCTTCCATAGTAAATTTCTATCCGAGTCTTGAAGAAGAAATATCTCCTATATGAGATAAATTTGTCTGTTTTGAATTCAGAATATTTTATAATACAATTGACAAGTTCAAATATTTGTCGATGATATCGACAAAAGAGGTTTCTTAATTGATTAGCATTTTGATATCGACAAAAGAGGTTTCTTAACTGATTAGCATTTTGATATGCTGTTACTGTAGATATTTATTTACAATGCATGCACATTTCGGGAAAATATGACTTAAGTTATCCAGTCAATCAGTGAGCCATACATACATACATACATACACACACATACAGACAGACATATAGAAATTTCAAAGCAGTGTAGTTAAACAAACCACAGTAAGCATCTTTATGACATTAAACAGACCTCATTAGAACCATCTCTTCATGATGGTACAGCTTCTTCAACAATAATGCAAAGCATTAGTATTGCATGGATTTCTGCCTGAATAGTGAATGATGAATGATGCATTTATGGGTGTTGCAGTTTGAGTCAAGTTTACTGAAGTAATCAGACATGTGCTGCCAGGGAATGTAAATTTGGCTAAAACAGTATTAGAACAACCATGCATTGGTGACAAATTTATTCAAACACGAATAATGGGCAAAATTAATTGGTATTTATAAAGGCAACGACACATCAATCTCATCAACGATTTATTTAGATAAAATCAATCGTTAAGAAACAGAGTTCTGTAATGCCAAGCATGGGCTAATAGGAAAATTGCGAGAGACAAACAAAAACAGTCTAATTCGGAACACTTTGTTCTCAACAATTGCCGTAAAAATAATACTGCACATTTAAACGCTGTTTACCTGAAATAATCTACGGATCAAAGAAATGAATGGTATTTAATGTACAAAAAGGATAAACAAACCAAGTAATATTGACATATCAAAATAAATATAGACGATAAAATTTACCATCGAGCAAATTTCGTTTAGAAGCATGAGTGTGGCAAAAATCTGTTAATTTCACTTTTCCCACAAGTTCCTCATGATCCCATGAGATGACATTGGTCATGTGGCTGACCAGGACAAGGTTGCAATGGAAGTATCAAGTTGGGAGCAACATCATAAAAGAAGAAAACGTCAAATATAACAGCGTAATTTACGATTTCTGCACAAAAGCGCTGCAATTTTCGGGGATTTTTTGGCATTTCGGAAGCAGTAATTTCAGCAAATTGGATTGCACCTTTGCAGAGTCAAAGTGTTGCAGGTATTTTCCCCAAATTTTGCTACTTTTTACTGGAACAATGGAGGGGGCAAACCGCTCCAAGGCAGATCCCTGAGGGGTCAGGCTTATTGAGTCAATGCCCAAAAATTGTAGGAAAGCAAGGAAAGTGGCACAGATGATACAAGTGCGTTTTCCGCTTTGGTTTTGATGGGAAACGAACGCGTTTGCCATCAGCAACTGCCTCCATAGCTGCGAGACCTAGAGAGGCACTTGTCCGCACAGGCAACATTAAGTCGGCCATTAGAACAACAACAAGACATGACGTCATTACCTGGCTCTACTGGCGCTGCAAGTCACGTGATTTCCGCCCACAGCAACAATATGGCTACCCATGATAAAGATTCAGCTTGAGTCCAGTTGAAAATGTGGGGCACAGCTGTGGGCTTCAACTTCTTTTGCAATGGTTTTGTGCCTATTAAGTATTATATATATATATATATATATATATATATATATATATATATATATATATATATATATATATATATATATAATGTTTTTAAAAAACATGTTAAACAGGCACACATATATGTACATATGACCACACACACAACACACACTACAGCACTGATGAGTCTGCTTTTGTGACAATTATATTCTCTACCAGTCTTTGACTGGGACAACAACATTTAAATTCTAATTTAAAAAAAAATACAGTGTAATGTATATTTCAAAGTGTGTTTACACTTCTCATTAGGCGTATAGTATGTTCACCTGTTAGTATTGATGCTCATTGATACGTGATAGCGAACCAAAACATGATTATTCAAAACAACCATAAGAATTGTGATAAATGACAAAATATTTATTTATTTGGTTTACATATAATACTAATAAATTTTATGAGAACTGATTAGAGGTATAAGCTATGTAAAGCAGAACTTACCAGACGATGTTTCACAGACATAATCAGATGAGTCAAAGTGGCTGGAACACACAACACTGTGTATCGTGGGCTTCCAAAAGTCTCTCCATATAGCCACCATCCAAGATTTAACCCGATCTTTTTGGGACCAGGGAAATGTATGACCCCCTCAGTTTGTGCACTGGGGTACGCAACACTCTGTAGGCGTTATTATAATATAGAAATAGCTACTACTTCATGTACCTTTCACTCTCTCTACTGCTGTTGCTATATGGATGCTGGCCTCTTCTGGTTTGCAGTTAACCGGGTTGCTGATGAGCGACACCTGGCAGTAATGATGTTTTTGGAGAACCCCATTCTTTGTGGATTGCTTGGATTGTTGGTTACTGTTATTTCATATATTTTCAAAGACATTTTCATGGTACTTGAAATCATGAATTTGTGTTCAAATACCCAAAGCAAAAAATTAAAAAGAAGAAACATATCGTGACAACAAATGGTAGTTGTTTGAATGGTTAAAACTACACTACTGAACACGAATAAAACGTTTACATGTAATTGTCAGTTCCTTGCACTGTTTTCTTCTGAGTGCTCAATATGAAATAAATCCAACACAGACAAGAAATAATAAGGCAAGCAGTTATTGAAGTTTATTGCAGTTATTATTATTCTGTATGATCTTTTACTTACAATACTGCACATACAATTGCATTATAATAGTATATTCCAATCATGGCATTAACACTGGCATGCAGTCTTGTTTGTACATGGTGATAAGCAAAATCAATTCATATTCACTACATCTGCATGGTACCACAGCATGTTAAAAAATATATACAAGATGATGTTAATATTGGTTTATTTACAATATTATTTATACAATATGGTTAGGCAACAACAATGGAAGTGGAGGTGTTATATTTGTTTTTTTCGTTCAAGTTACTACTCAAAAGGAAATTTAGTCTTGAAAATTTTTTTTGTTTTTTTGATAATGCAAACCCATCAAACAAAGTCTAATGGTGTTAGCTAAACAGACAGACAATGAAATCACTCGATTGCTTGTGACTGCCATGTATATGGCAAGACTGCAACTGTTAGACTTGGCACTTAACAAACACTGTGATGAATTGAAATCACATTTGCAAGACTGATATGTGTAGCAGCACAAAGAGATGATAAGGGGAAAAAGAAGATGTCACCAGTGAAGATCAGGTCACTGTAACAGTGGATCTTAAAACATCAGCACTCCAGCTGACTCGAGCTGAATCGATAATTGCAGCTTGTGAGAAGGTATTTGAGAGATTGGACCGCATTATTTTATTATCCTGGGCTTTTTAGAAAGCTGGACTTGTATATTTCTGCCATTTCAGGATTGTTTACAAATTGATTGACACAATATTGATTCAGTGGTTTTGTCAGAATTCAGTGAAGTGTAGGCTTTAATACTGTGGGATTTGCATCACATGTGGGTTATTTTTTGTTGGGTCTTAAATTCAGGATTCATAACAAGCACTAAATTCCCGCCAGAATAGGGTCCTTGTGAAAAGACTGAAATTACAGTCTGTAAATATTTCACAAGTGATCACCATTTCAGTAAATCAGAAAATTTTTGCCTTTGTATTGAATAATGTCATGAGTTCATGACCTTGCATTTTAAATAGCTAAATAGAAACTTGTAAAATCAAGTGATACCTTTTTATGTTTGGTTAAAGTTGTCCAGCAGTATTTAAAAAAGTTATGTACCTTCAAGAAACAATGGAATGCAGCCTGAATTCGTACTCTTTATTCTAAATAGTCATTGATGTAACTTTTATTTTTGTTTCCTTTTTCCAGAGTATTTTTTTGGCGCCTACAGTGGAACAAAAAGTGGGACAAGATTGCCCTGATCATCAAGTCCTTCATGTTGACCCAGACACTAAATTAGCCTTTTGCTGTATACCTGTTAAATTATTAAAGGGTCAGTACATTATTCCTTTTTTCTTAAGTTGACTTCGCGGTGGGTCATTGTGATTTAACTCTGTTGTCTCAGTTAACATATTTTGGACCACTTTATTTCAGTTGTGTTATGTACATCTATAATCACAGGTATGTCTTTTACCTTTTATTTGTGCATATATTGTTGAAAAATCACGTCAGTTTGATTCCAATGGAAGAACACAATAGTATTTTTGGTTTTTATGCATGTTCATCCCAATGTCTGTTTGGTCCTAAATGGAAATGGTGCTGCTCAGACACCCAGTATGGCCACAACAGCCGCACTCCAGAAAATATTGCTTCTCCTCCTGAATGGATAGTCATATTAACATGGATTTTTTATTGAAAGACGTCCTGTAATGTCTCGTTGGTCGTAAATGAAAAGGTGCCAAACTGATATCAAATATGGCTGGCACTGCATCCATCTTACAAATCTTGCTATTGCTGCTTTTCCTGAAATTAAAGTCATATCAACATGGGGTTTTTACAAGAAGATTTCTTGTGATGTCTAGTTGATCCTCGATGAAAATGGTTTTGTTGGAACATCCAGAACATATTATTGCTACTTCTCCTGATTATATGTTTTTTTATACTTGTCATGAAGTGCTGCATATGCCATCACATCCTTTTCCCTATCCATCCACTGGTACACTTTGCATCTTGTGCAGTAATTTTAGATACGTATTATAGACCTTGGCCAAACATTTTGTCTGGTTGGTATTGAAGTAGACAGATAAATCACCCAAGCACCTGTAATGATATTGACTGGCGGTTTGGGAGCTGATATTGCCTGTTCATTAAAACCTGAAACATTCTGCATCTAATTTTGTCTGCACATATTGGTGTACATTTTATACACTGACCAGTATTTCTTGTGGCTGTTGAGCTGCCTCAGCTGCGGTAGAAATGGCTATTACTGAATACCGGTATGTGTCTAAACTGTATGCATGTGTGTTCCTGAAAGATTTGCATGCTACAAAATCGCACATTTTAATAAACAGCTGGAACCAGACCAACCATCAGAATCTACACAAATTTGGGGGATTGATTTATTGGACTAGTATTGAAGCTGAAGCAGAAGCCTAATAATGGATCCTTGGAAAAAAAAGAAATATGCTCTGCAAACTTTTAAAATCTTTGTTTTTTGATATTGATAAATATCCTAGTGACTGAAACAAGATTCATAAGTACAATATATTATGAAAATTTGATGACAATTGGATGAAAATGAGTTGAATTTGTACATGCCATGTAATAAATTATCTCTTTATTGCTCAATTCTGATGGGTAGCTTTTGCCAGTTACTTGATTATGCAGTGATAGACAGATCCTTTAAACCAAAGGTCAAGGTCACTGAGTAAGGGATGAAAAATGGCTTCTACCAAACAATTTTAGTTCTGGATCATTGATTTTCACCAAGTTTTGTGGAAAGCTTTCGACTATGGCTAAAAAAAACCTACTGATTCGAGGTACAAAAAGTCAAGGGTTAAATTCACTTCGACTGAAAGAAAATTTACTTCCAAACCATAACGTTGCATTCATCTCATAAAACTTTATAAAACTTTGTAGATTAGTTACAGAAGAATCTTACTGATTTGGAGGTCAAAAGGTCAAGTCACTGTGGCTGAAAGTAGGAAAAATGTTTCTGCACAATAATGTTAATACAAGACCTCCAAATCTGTGGATGGTTTACAGTTGGGGTGAGAAAGACACCCACAGATTTTATGATTGAAAGGTTAAGGCCACAGTAATTCAAATAAGAAAATATTGTTTTAATAGTTAATTGTAGTTCTAGACTTTATACTTTGACTAAATATTGTACACAGCTTGCTGCACATGGGACAAAATAAAGAATTCATGGACTTTGGAGCCAAAAGGTCCAAGGTCATTGTCACAGTGATATAAACAAAGGATAAGGACTGTATAAAAGAATAAATTTTTTAATTTACACACCAGATAATGGGACCAAACTTTTGATATGGAAAGGAAATAGGGGTTACATATGTAGGTTTGCACAGCTTAAATATAATGGTACGATTCCCAAATAAAAACAGATCATTGACAAAATAATGGTTTGACTTTTGGGCAAAGAAGGAACATGTTGCTTATAGGGTTGGAAGGTCAAGATCAAGCTCACATAGAACCATTGGAAATTTACTATTTAGAATTAACCATGTTCAACAAATACCAATGACACCCAGAATTATTTAATTTGGGGCATGGTATTGTAGTTTGCAGTGTGTCATAAAATATGGGAAGCTTTATTCTCTTACATTATTCATATTATTCATCTATGTACTCCTATTGACCCTTAGGCAGGTCAAGGTCATTTACAAACACATCTTTGAAAATAAAATCATATCTTTTTCAGCCAGGAAAGCAGGCAAGACATAATTCTTCAGAATTTCATGTTATAATATGAGAACTGATGTTGATTCCTTTCAGGTCATGAATTTGTTCATTGTCTGATCAATGGGACAAATGACTCTACGCGAAAGTGTCCAGAAGGATTGTTTCAAGAAGATGAAACAACCACAGATTCGGAAGCAACTTGCACTCGAGAGCTGCAGTGTGTAGCAAACGGTTGGTAAAAGAGAGATTTTACTCCATGCATGTTTCATAATTATGCCTGCCAAAAAGTAAAGTAATATGCAAGACAAAGCAGTTACATGTTGTTTGTTATCCATGACACTATCTATAATTTATCATGCACTATAATACACTACATTGCACCTCAGATGAAATGCTTATCTGTCTAATGGATTATTCACATATACAGCCACCCATAAGAAATTTGTAGCATATGTATATTTTCTGCAAACAGGGCAAATCAAATGTTTTTTCATTCACATGTCCAGGACAAGTAGTTTCCTAAAAGTTTAATAGTTGCTGATACTTTCTCACTTGTGTCAAGTTTAATCACTTGCATAGATTTGAACCGATATTTACACTTTAATCCACAGAATTAGAAATGAAATACAAGTCTAGAATAGGTACATTTTCTGGGGTCTTAATCTTTTAAAAACACTGGTTCATATTATACATTTTGCTGCATTTGTCATATTCGTTAGAAGCTGGATTTGAAAGAATGTACATGTCAGTGACATGTATCACCACTAAGCTAGCAGTGGATAGTAGTGTCTGGGATATTGTTTGTGATAAATGCAAAACATCTTTCCTTCAGAGTCTCTGAATTCAAGTCATTATGAATCTAATGTAGCTGAAAATGTATCTGCTTCTTAGTTGTGCCATGTTTTACATATTTTGGCTGCCGCAGAGTTTGGTTTATGTCTGTATGGAGAAATAGTAAACTACGACTTGGTGTCAGCCTTACATTTTATCACTCCACTTTCATTTGAATTTCTTACACTGAATCTTCATTATTCCATGCAAAAATAATTTAGTCAAATAATTTTATCCACGTATTAAATCTCCTTGCTTGATAACTACTTTAGAGTGATCACAGTATACATCTTGTAATTTAAATATAAACACTGACAGCTCCTTATATAATGTAACTGTTTCACTTCAAGTGCAATATCACCCATGGACAGTTCATTCTCTGTACATTCAATTTAAAGTAATCAGTTCATAAAGGAAACTGATTTCATTAAGTAACTAGAATCAAGAAACTTGGTGAGTGGATCCTGTTTGATAAGTAACTACACCTTTTTTGCAAAGAGAGGACTCTATGACCCATATTTCATTCCTCAGTCGGATATTGGATATTGATTATGTTAGAATCAATGAGCTTGATAATTGGATGCAATTTTATTATGACTTCTGTACCCATACAGCAAAAGATGTCACTGTGACCTACATTTTAGTATTACCTGCCTTTTAACAGGAAATGTTATAATGAAAGTTTCTGTAGTGAGCGAGTGTTGTAATGATTCATGCATTAATGATGTTCCCAAAATTTGAGGGTATCAAAACTTATAATACACAGACATGATTTTTCTCCATTTTAAAGCGGAATTCCGCTTTTCTTCTGACTTGAATCAGATTTTTCTTGATATAGTCCATTTTTTATATCATCTCTGATCCGGTTTTTTTAAATAACGGTCTGTCCGGTCCCATTCCGCAACGACCCTTGTAAAGTATTCGTTCCATTTATTAGTTAGCACATGACTCTCATAAAGAGTATTTTGATTGGTCAAAAGTTTAAATTCATCCAATGAATCTTCATGTAATGGAAACTGATGGCAATGGAAAGAAGAAGCATGCTTGCAAAACATGGCGTCCCGAGTTGTTGAGAGAGACCATGGCATGAAAAGTTTAGATAAAAGTTTAAAAAACGTATGGAAATGGGAATGGCTGGAGTGAAAAGTTGACAGAAATTTAGTTGGTCAGTTTATAAGAAAACTGAATGCTAGAGGGCTGGCATTTTGTGACCTCTGCAAGAAAGATCTGAATTATGATAATCGCGGTTGGAAGAGTTTGGAACTGCACCTACAAAAAAAGCTGCATACAGAAAAATTGAAGCTCAGAAGGCACCTGGAAAAAGTGCAGTAATTACTATAAGAAGAAAGATTTCTTGCCTGAGAGAACAGATGCAGCCCTCTGTCAGAATATGCATACTGCATGTCACCAATACAAGTACTAGCTTGAAAGGAAAAAGCTCTCGTTGAGAAGGAAAATAAACGATTGCACATTGAGCCAAAAAAGTCAGTGGTGACAAAAAGGAAGGCTAAAGAAATCTTTGCCAAAGCCGCAAAAAGATCTTGACTGGCATAAGAACAGGTTCTGTCCAGTGGAGAAAAAGACAAGTGAATGTATGGGATTATTTGTATATATAGTTGATGTACTTGGTTTATTTTACAGATTTGTTATGAAAAGAGAGAAGTATAATATGTTTGCTGCAAAAATTGACAAATTAATGTGACTTAATCACGATGTGAACACTGACATGCACATGAAATAATTTCAGCATCAATAGTATTGGAGAACAAATTCATGTGACAATAAATATTGTGAAATTATTCAAGTCAAGTTGAACATTTTTGGTAAGTTTAAAAGTTTTTCAAATGATTATTTTGTTTTATATTATGATCATAAGTTGTGCCGGGATCAGTTTTTTATGATTGTAAAATGCGTTTTTGGCCAGGGGCCTTTGGCCCTCTGGACCCCCAGATCAGGGCCGCTGCCCCTTGAGCCCTCATTGGGGGGGGGACCCCCAAATCTCCCTTAAAAGTTTTTTAGCTTTTTTATGGAAGACCAAAATCATGTCTGAATACAGAATTTTACTCCATTTTGGTAGTGGTAGTGTGAATATGGACGGAGGAAAAAGGATAATGAGTTATGGTTGATATGACTCTTGATTGTGGCATTATTTTTGGTAAAATCCAATGTAATCTTGAAAAACAGTGGCCAAGGGGTAGAGTCTTGACTTGACTTTGAAATTAAGGTCGCGTGCGCCCAATGGGCATGTGTGACCGTTTAATGTCAGCATGGCGGACTACTAAATTATCCTGGGGGAAGGAAGACATGCCATATCCCCCAGGCTTTAATGCCCTCAAAGAAGGCTTCTAAATGGGCCCAAGATGTTCCTTAATTCTAGCTGGTGTTGACTGAGTAATGTTACAGCCATTTCACCAGCTAGGGGCTATTGCTTGAGAGGGAATGGACCCAACACACACTCAAGCATATTCAGTTCTATGTGTTACCACCAGGTGTCAACCAATCGTTAAGAGATGTCCGCTGTCATTGGTTGGCAGCTATCACATCTCATTCGGGCACCTGGTGTGTGGACAGGTGGAAATCGTTCCACACTCTGTCCATGTACAGATGGCCGAGTAAGGCAAAAGAGGAAAGGGTGTCTCGGCATCCGGCGCAAAGTGAATCCATGGACGTCATGTACGCCTCGAAACACCGGTCCATACTTATTTCAAATTCAGTCCAGTTGTACTAATGGACATAAAGAAAACCCAATAATGTGCAATTAACCAAATAAACTGAGTCTGTAAATTTCTTGTTATTTTCATTCAAAATACAGAGTGTACATAAAATTGTCTAAAATATGCCAATCGGCTAAGTCAAAATGACTCCAACATGTTTTGTATCATGCATAAGAAATAAGAGAAAAATTTTTTTGATGGTGGAACCAAAGGGTCAAATTCGGAATACAACATAGAGATATTATCAAAAACGGTTTTCGAGCCAAATGGAAAACCGTATACTCATTCCGGCAGTTTGAATAGTTGTTCATCCCTTTTCAAAGCAGTCCATGCCGGGAGCTTTTCGGAGTATGGGCAGCGTTGTACTTCCAGTTTTCCTCTTGTTTAGCAGCACTGCACTCTATGCTGATGCATTTCTGTTTGGGCACTCTTGCATGGTGCATACTCTTTAAACTTGAGTACATCTTTTCCAGGGCTGCTATCTCGCAAGTTCAGCTTTTATCCACCAGTCCCTGCCTTCAGAGTATCCCAATCCTTTCCAACATGGTCCTAGCTGACATACTGTTCTACTAGCACCAGTTCAGCTGTTTTAATTAACTTAGTCGTTTGCTTCAATGGGTTGGTCGGTGGGTCTTCTTGGTCAGCTACACTGCATATGGCTATGCTCCTTTATTCTTCTTTGATAGTTAGTCATAGCCTGCACGTGCCGCATGATAATCCCGTTCCTGCCTCCACCCTTGTCGATATAGCCACTGGCGCTCCGATGTTGCTCCCGTGATGTCTCTTACCTGAATCCACTGACTGCAAGGGGTAGAGGTGACATCTGATTGTTACATACTGAACATTTAACATAAATGGACCATATCATCCCAGATACCAGTTTTAACACTTTTCTTTCAGAAACTTTTCTTTCTTGCGATTCATTCATTAGTTTTTTTTGAGAATAAAAAAATGATTTTCTTGAAAATTATTTTTCAGAAAATCTCAGAGTTAAAAAATGTGATGAAAGAGGAGAAAACTGCATCACTGCATGTGTATGCAATTATCGAGGGGCATTCTGTGGAACAATTTACTATGATTGCAGGCCATTTCCCAAAGACTGCGCTAAGGAATATGTACAAGAAGACTGCTCTTGTAATAAACCGTAAGTAAGGGGAGGAAGTAAATATGTAAATACTGTTGTCACGTCTTGAAACAATTGTCTGTCATTCTATCTTAGATATCAGCAGTGTCCCATTAAATTGATTGCTTGAATGAACCAATTAATCTAGTACAATTTCATGAATGATTTTGGTTGAAATTCAGTTTAATAGCAACAGTACATTATCTGTCACTTACACTTTTTTTGTGGTAATAATTCACTATCAGTTTGATGTGAATACATTCTCACATAGAGTATAGAATTATCAGTATTACACAGTCCACTCATGCACTTGGCCTGGGATGTGTAGAAGGACTTCTTTTTCATGGACTTTATGCCTTGATCATCACCAGAGAAAATTTGCTTGTAGCAAGTGTTTACTAAATTAGTGGTCTCCTTTCTACAGTGTATGTGTCTGTGATTTGGATTTTTTATGTAGCTTTAACAATTTTTCAGTCATATCGCTACAATGTCTGCATTGTGGCAGTTTATAATGTTGTCTAACACTGGGGTATCATGCCGCAGACACATAGCATGATGTCCCACCCAGTCACCAGGTCAACCAGTCTTAACACTAACTTCTTAATGCTGAACGCCTAGCGAGTCAGCTGTTAGTACCATTTTTTTCACTCTTTGGTATGACATGGCAGTAATGGCGACATTATTTATTTATTTATATATTTATTTACTTATTGAGAATATTCTTTCATTGTTTTTGGTCTGACTTGGCCTAGGTTTGAACCTGCGACTTCCCACATCCAAGGCGGACACTCTAACCACTAGGCCACCAGAGCAGTCCCCTTCTGCAGTTGGATCTAAGTGTTACTCAAACCATTTTGTGGTTCACATTATGTGCCTGTAATATTTTCTCCCTTTTTGGAATTAAGTTCTTTAAGGGACATAAGAGTTACTTCATGTATCTCACCCTTTAGGGGTTTGTGCATACCATCCTGCTTTTAAAGGTACAACTTAGATATGGGTAAGTCCTTGTGCTAAGGCATAACAGCACAACCTGCCTAGCATTAAAGGGCAGCAAGAGGTTTTATTTATTCCTCTCTCTCTCTCTCTTTTCTTGTTATTGTCATTGTTTCCTTAAACATTGTATATTAATAATGTCTGCTGTCGCATGAAAAGAGCAGAAAAAATCTCAACTGTTATTGCATGTTTGTCTTCTTTTTTTTTCTTCCCCAGTTTGAGGTTGAGTAGTGAGAGGAAAAAGACAGGAACACGGGTCCTCATTTGTTGACCTGTGCATACACATGGGCTTACTTAGTAGGCATTGCATACAACCATGTGTATTAATGACATTTAAATATATTGTCATTATTTCATTTTAAAAAATCAGAAGACTGTCAGGACAGTCTGTAGGGCAGTGTGGCCACAAGAAGGCTTTTGGGACTCTCACCCAGAATGCATCTATTGCTCAAAATAGAACATAGAAAATGGTTGTGCAACATTGCAAATTGTGTCCTTCTGAAACCTGGAATCAAGCTGATTCCAGCCATATCTATAGCCTTCTGAAACCTGTGGGTAGAAGATCCCTCATCATCAGATTTTTCAGGTTTTCCTGTCACAGGCTTCTCAAAGAAGTACCCCTACCCCAACCCCAGCTCTGAGAGGCTTAGGTCTTTGGCTCAAAAAAATGCTCCAGATCTCTTCCCCAAAAATGATAATAAACTTTTTACATGTTACTTTTCATACTTTTAAGAAAGAAAAAGAAAATTTGTGTATGAGAAAAGTACATGTATATGAAATTTAAGGAGCCATGCCACCATCGTGTTATATCCAAATTCATGTTATAATGGAGCGTACTATAGCGGGGTTACACTGAATGTGTGTGTATGTATGTATATATATATATATATATATATATATATATATATATATATATATACACACACACTACACATACCACTGATATTGGCCTCGGATGCGGGAGGTCGTGGGTTCGATCCCCGGTCGAATCATACCAAAGACTTACAAAAATGGTACTAACAGCTGCCTCGCTTGGCGCTCAGCATTAAGAGGTTAGTGTTAGGACTGGTCGGCCTGGTGTCAGGATAATGTGACTGGGTGGGGACATCATGCTACATGTCTGCGGCATGATGCCCCAGTGCTAGACATCACTATAAACTGCCACACTGCAGACATCGTAGCGATATGACTGAAAAATTGTTAAAGCTACGTTAAAAATCATAATCACATCACATCACCACTGATATTGACTCCTTGATTTAACATTCAGTAATAAAGAGACTGATTATCACTTTAACTTTTTTAACAAGAAAGACACTGTCTTAGTATACTGCAGGAATATAACATTACATTTAAATGCATTTATTTTTTATTTTTGGTGTTTCTTAATAGACACATAAATGCGTGGGAAATAGCTCCATACCATATGACATAGTGTCCATTCTGTTTCATGAAATATAGTTTGTATTATTAATGATAGTAACAAGGTTTATAGTTTTATTAAAATCAGTAACAAAATATAGTTCTGTTAGCTTTTCAGGTCAATTTTTATGTCATATGTCATAGAGAGCTAAAGTTTAGGTAACTTGTTAGACCTAATTTCTAGTCACATCCCATGGATGGTAATACCTCAAATGATTGTTGAAAGTGCTCTTAAAAAGAAATCACAAGAAGAGTTTCTTCCAGTAGTGTTTCATCTGTTAATATAAATTCTTCAGTGAAGATAATTTTAGAAAAATATTTTAAGAGTATTTATAATAGTGTTTGTGTGGTAGTATAAATGATCATGGATAGAAATATATCTGAGGTTATTTTCTTCCATCTCATCTTACAGTAAAACCTGTCTTGAAAGACTACTGCTATGTGAGACCACCTGTCTTGAGGGACCATGTTCTCAATGCACACATTTATTGATTTTACAGCATTATGACCTGTTATGAGAGACCACCTGTCTTGAAACACCATAATTTTTTGGCAAAAGGGGAGATCTTCCAAGACAGGTTCTTCTGTATTTAAATTGATATTACTTGAACCCTCGAAGTCATCAGTATTCTCAATCCTTTGATTATCACAGCCAAGTACTAATGGTTATTCTGAAGATAATTAGATCCTGAAATAACTGCTTCATCATTTCTCCTAATGTTTTGAAAAGTGTTGTTATTGTTGAGGGTAATCTTGTATTGGACAAATGAAACCATAACAAGACATCAGACTTATAATGTAATAATGTTCCTTTTGTATGGAATATACACTTAAATTATTCACACATCTCCTTAATATAAGTACTAAAAATATTTTTAAGGCATGCCCAACAATAAATGATATAGACACTGATCTGCAGTCACATATCATGCTGACAAATCATGGTTTATGTTTCTTCTACTGATTGCTTCTAGCAAACTGCATAGACCAAGATGAGCTGGTGCATTATGTGATGGCAAATCTGGGTCTGTGCAGATTTGTAGTTGAACTTGTCTTGTTAGCTAGTGTATATGGTAGAAGTTTTGCCATAATCATAACCCTGTGTGCATTTTAAAAAACAATATTTTGGCCTGGAACAGTTGAACATAAACAGTCAATCATGTCTTGAAGGTCATCTGTATGAAGCAATTTATCTGTCTTAAACAGCCAACTTTTCAAAATCCTTTTCACTTTATTATTGTAGAAATTAACCTGTATTTGGAAGTGACATGCCTTTAAAGAAAAATTTTCCCACTTCCCTGATGTCTGCTTAAGACAGGTTTAACTGTATACACATGTCTGCTCATAAATGTGGATTATGCTGAAATTTTCAGCTTAGCTGATGGTTCAGGTGCTGACATTACGAAGATGCCAGGCTCTGATGTGGCCAGTCAGAAGAACTCCACTATGTCAGGCCACAACATGACATTCATACCAACAGATGGAAAACCTAAGATCAACACAAAAAATGATACAGTTCCAACTGGTAGGTGTTACTTTATTTGAGTACATAACTTTTCTTATAGAATTGAATTTAGTTTATTTTTTGAAATTAAAAACCCACAACTTTGAAAGATGTAAAGAATATTGTGTTGTCCAAGAATAAAAATGAGATGGTAAAAGTTTAAATTAATGGGAGTTTTCTTCTTGATATAACTTTTAGTACATCTCCATGATTTAGTACTTGAGCACATGGACTGGATGCTGCCTTAGATTTATTATCACAGATTGAAAAATGGTAAGAAACAAGGGCAGTTCAGATGTGCTTCACTACAACATTATTAGGGGGCCCCGAGTGGCTGAGTGGTCTAAAGCACTCACCGTTACGGATCATTGCCATCTCACCTCTGTCTGTGTGGGTTCGAGTCTCAGGTTCAGCCAATGTGGCTGTGTGAGAAAGCTTGCCAATAGCTTCTGGTGGGTCAGTTGTTCTTTCTGGGGTTTTTCCAGGTTTTTCCTCCACCATTTACACTGGCCACCATGTATAGCCTATCTTGTGCTGAAAAATGGCGTTAAACCCTACAACAACAACAACAACAACATTATTATATTGTTATTGGTACCACTTTGCAAGTAAAGAAATCCTTTCTTTTTTCTCATATATATTTGCCCAAAATATCCCCATTCTACACTAAAGCCATTGAAGATAAAAAGATTCTAACAAATGTTGAGTGGAGTGCATTTATTAAGTTTACTTTTCTTTCTCGGTGGCATATTACCACCAGCTGTACAGTTTGTGGCTGTGAGTTTTATCCTACCAAAGGGAAGTAACCCACAGTGAGGATTAGGACATAAATGAAATTTGCACATTTTATTAGAGTTGGAGGGGGCATATTTTGAATTTTGACTTTAGTTTGGAGCAGTGCTGATTACAGTGTTTTACAAACACAAAACTAGTTAGTAATTTTGCTATATCTGACTACCATTTTCTTTTGTAGAAGTTACTGTTTGAAAGACTCCATCAATTTAACTGTTGCAGAAGTCATTCTGTTACTGGGTGTTTGACCCTTTTTTCAGGACTTATATAATAATGATAGACAAGGTTTTCTTGAAGATTCTAGCAAGCCACAGATGCATGAATACAATATTTAGTTACCAAGAACATCTGGCAATTACAATTATAATCTTGTTAGGAAAATAAATAATATGATTCCAAGAAAAATAGTCACGTTTTTAAATGTTTTTTCCCCAGATGGAAAGCAAAACAATACCTTCAAAAATGATTACACATCAAGACCTGGACTAGAGCAAGAGAAAAGGTAACTTCATTTCAAATCTCTAGCTAAATTCTTAGGGGTAGGCATAGAGGCAAGATTCACGTTATGTCTCTTTTTCTCATCTTCTCCTGCTTGCTATCAGTGCTTGCTTCTTTTGCTACTGCTTCAGTGGCCTAGTGGTTAGAGCGTCCGCCTCAGATGTGGGAGGTTGCGGGTTCGAACTCTGGCCGAGTTATACCAAAGACTTTCAAAAATGGTACTAACAGCTGCCTTGCTTGGATCTCAGCATTAAGAGGTTAGTGTTAGGACTGGTCGGCCTGGTGTCAGGATAATGTGACTGGATGGGACATCATGCCAAATGTCTGCGGCATGATGTCCCAGTGCTAGACATCACTATAAACTGTCACAATGCAGACATTGTAGTGATATGACTGAAAAATTGTTAAAGCTATGTTAAAAATCTAAATCACACACACACACGCACACATTTGCTTGCTATCTGTCTTTCATGCATGTTAATTCATTTACTCTAAGCATAGTAAATTTGTCCTCAGCATTATAAATTAATTTGCCCTAAGCATTGCAAATTCATTTACCCTAGGCATTGTAAATTCATTTACTCTAAGCATTGTAAATTCATTTTCCCTAAGCATTGTAATTCACTTGCCCTAGGCATTGTAAATTTATTTACCCTTAGCATTGTAAATTCATTTACCCTAAGCATTGTAAATTCATTTACTCCAAGAAAAGTAAATTCATTTATTCTAAGCATTGTAAATTCATTTACTTTTAAGAATAGTAATTTCATTTACCCTAAGCAATGTAAATTTATTTACTCTAAGCATAGTAAATTCATTTATTCTAAGCATTGTAAATTCATTTACTTTTAAGAATAGTAAATTCATTTACACTAAGCATTGTAAATTCATTTACTCCAAGCATAGTAAATTCATATACCCTAAGCATTGTAAATTCATTTGCCCTGAGCATTGTAAATTCACTTACCTTATGTCACAGTAGATTGTATAGTTGGGGTGATACAATTCATCGATATATCAATGCATTGATACTTTTGCTATAACGATACACATCAATACAAGAGATGGAGAATCGATACCAAACAATACTAACAGTATGCAAGTTATTTTAGTTATCAGCAGTCATGAATAATTATTATTAGTTTGCCTTATTATTCTTTAAAATTAGAATTCATCTGAAACAGCATCTGCAGTCACAGGCACTCATTTTTATTAGTAAAATTAAAAAAGAGTATTGAAGAATACATGCTCACTGTCTGTAAATTAACACAAAGTGACATGTTTCGTAATTTGCCCCCCCCCCTCCACGTTAATTATCTTAACCGGGCAGCATGTTCAGCATATACTATAAATTCCAAATGTATTCCACGTGTATAATGAAGTACTTTACTCATCATTTAATAACCACTTTTGTGTGAAGTTTCTACATTGAATTGCATCATGTCTGCTTTGGTTGATTTGAAAGCTACACTGCCATTGTGTCACATGGTGAAATATGTTACATAGAATTCTCATTGGTGGTTATTGCTTGTTCCGGTCCAGGTTAAACAATGACCACCAATCAGAAATTAATGTAGCTTGTTCCCTCCTCATGACAAACAAGAAGTATTGGCAAAGCTACAGAGAAGCTTTGTACAGAAGTCATTAATTGATATGTAAAGTACTTAAACAGAGATGCTGTCAGGGTGTGTGGTTGCATGAATCATGCAAAATTTTTGTGCGAACTTGGAGAAAAATGATGTGCAAGAACTTCCGCAAATTAGTTGAAAGTCACGCATATGAAAATGTGGTCGGTGAAGTATGCAATTTTTATTTAACTGTTCTTGTCACAACATCTGTTTTTCAGGTAGGCAACTGTTTACACATCTGGGTTCTTGAAGTATGACATGAATGGTTGTTAAGCTAAATTTGATTGGCACATGGTGCCCAGGATTATGCTTTATTATGGTGTAGTTGGAACCTTCTGTTGAGGAAGTTTTACAAAAGTGTGTTTAAAATACGGGCTACCTAGAAAACCCAAAATATCTGATTCCTGGTGTGGTTCATTATGATTTTGTTCAGCAAATTCTGGCTGATGGTAGTGATGATGTTAAATTTTAATTTTTAAAGTTATGAAGTAGCTTGAATTATTGGAACTGGGAAAATGTCAATGGAGATACCAGTGAGTGATTTTGAGCTAGAAAATGGTGTTAAATACAAGTCAGTTGTACATGTTGGATGGACAAAAATAGAGGGCATGACAGTCAATGTCCCTTTCAGCAGTATTTCAAAATTAAATGTAGAAAGGGCAGAATACTGAGCCTAATTAAAATACAGACAATGTAAAAGTATAACGCAATTTTCGTTTTTTTTTCAGTCAATTTAGCCCTGCAGATCATTTGCTTCAGAACTATATATCCATATCATGGTTAAGATAAACTGAATAAATAAGAACTAAAAAATGAAATTAAGAAGTAAAAATATTTATTTGAATACTTCTGTCTGCAAAAACAGACTATGGCATTGATGGACTAAAATCCTAATACAGCATTATGGAACAGATAAAAATCTGGCATGGTAGTCAGCAAACTACTGATTCAGGAAAGTTTATTTTAGTGAAAAATCCTATTTTGGAGCAGATGTATCCAAAAGATAATATCTGTGAGCTCTGGAAAATTGTACATAACAGTCATAAACATTAGTTTCCCAATATATTCAAGCTGACAAAGCTAGCTATGTGAATGACCCTTCAGAAGGAAGCACAGAACAATATTCATAAACAGATAAGAGACAGAGTATGCTCAGAAATTTTTAACAGATTAATGCTTATACCACTAGAGGTGACAGTTTTTAAAGATGTTGATTTCAGTACAGCTCTATCAGAGTGGAGCAGGAACAAAGAGAGACAGATATTGAAGTGTATGTGTTAGGTAAATATTGAACTATGCCCATTTCCTCTTCTCCCTCCTTTTCTTCCACTCTCCCTTATTTCTTTGTCAAAGGGGGAGGTCTCTCTTAAGATAAAATCCTGGCAGTATCTCTCCTCAAATTGCACATGGGGAAAAAATTTGGAATTTCTCTTTTTATGCAGAGATGTTTAAGCAGTGAATGAAGGTGCTGATGGAATAAATAAAATTAGCACAGAATCAGTGATGGCGCAGATTTCAAACCGCTCACATTTATCACCTTGTGTAAGTTTTAAAAAAAGTATATTATAGGACTGGGTGTTGTCAATAGTTTTCCTTCTTCACTAACAAATACTAGAACGTGTGGCTGCAGCAATCTTTTGCATCTGTAGGAAGTACCATGTGATAGATTTTGTTGGTATTCATCTTCATTCCCATGCCTGGATTTGTTCTAGATGAGATTTTCTTTGTGTGAGGAAATTTCTTTATTTCTTCTGTTTTGAAGATAACATCGTAATGTCTTCCAAGTTTAAGTGAAAAATGAAATTGGTAATAAGATGTTTTCAAAGCATTCATGCTGTCCAAAACAAAGGGCCTGGTGGCTAAAGTGAGTTAAATGGAGCCACCATTAAATGGCCTGAAACGATGAATAAAACTCACTGACAACCAACAGGTAGTCTGTTTAAAAGTATTTTTGTTATCTCGTCATCAATGAGAATAACATATAAATATATGATAACTATATGTCTGTCTGTAATCTGCATACTGGAAACACAACCAAGAATGTCAACATACTTAAAATGGCACCAACTTCCAAACAAAGATGGAAAGACCATCAAGTTCATATGTGTATCAATATGTATCGTATTGCTGTCTGTGTATTGTGAATCATATCAATACGAGGCATAGGTTTATCGTTTCACTCCTATTGTATAGCACTACCTCAGTGTAACACTATGAATGGGAACCACAGAATATATAGTTATATATTGAGACCCCTTATAGTGAAGTACATTAGATAATGAAATAGGATCCATGATCATATCTGCCTTATGACAGGACATGTATTATAATGAAGGGTACTGTTATGAGGGAGAACTTTGTAGGGATTAGATTATGCATTATTTTGAGGCAGAATAATATACTTCAGTTCAGAAAACTGGTGCAACAAACTAGGTCAGAAAGTTTTCTTAACAATTATATGAAGAAAAATATTGCACCTTTTGATATCAATACAGTTAATGTTTTGGTTAAAAATGTCCATACCAGTAAGTGGAGTTAGCATGCCAAAGTGTAGTTCATTGGTTGTAAGTTCTATTATTCTCATTATTAGAAAAACTCCATCAATGGAGTTAGCATGCCAGTCTGTATTTTACCTTACAAGTCCTTGTAAGTTCATTGTAAAAAAGTCCATCAATGGAGTTAGCATGCCAATCTGTTGTTGTAAAAAAATCCATAAATGGCATGCTAGTCTGATGTTCACCTGGTTGTAAGTCCTTGTAAGCTTATTGCTTGATCACTTGTCGATCAGTTACATTGTTTGACCAAATTTGTCAGAGCATAGGGCACTGAAGTTTTACAAGTAATTTTGATTTGCAGTCATTTTTGGCTGCCATTACTGATAACAGACACACCTCAAAACAACTTTGTCTGAAAAATTTAATGGCAGAATCTGGCCAAATTTGACAGAGATTCCTTGTAAAAAGGACTTAAATTGTTAACTCACATGGCATAAAGCTAGCTTTCCATATGACCTTGCATCTGTTGTATGCTGTCCATTGTCCATCATGTGACATCAACACATTTACCTCCCCTGCAGAGTCTTCAAACTCTATAGGGATCATCTCATGGACACTTTCTATAAACCATTTGTCTCCATAGTAAAAATGTCAAAAAAAGCTTTGTACATCTCCTGTAATACCACCAGTCCCATTTGATCGATTGCTTCTTAGGATTTGTTTGATGAAGGTTGTGATCTTGTTGGTTTCTATTGCAACCGTTTTGCTTGCAACCATTTTCTCCAACAGTGCTGCACAAATTTTGATCAAACTTTGTCTAGTTCTTTCTAAAAGCATATTTAATCAAAGTTGTGTTTTATAGGGCTTCCCAAGTAACCATTTGGTTTACAACCATGAAAATGTATTTTTGACATTTCTTCTAAAATGCTGCACCAATTTTGACCAAACTTTGTTGAAAGGTTCCGTGCCCTAAGTGGATAGTGTCCACCTGGGATGCAGGAGGTCATGGGTTCAAATCCTGGCCGAGTCCTACAAAGGACTTATAAAATGGTACTAACAGCTGCCTCGCTTGGCACTCAGCATTAAGAGGTTAGTGTTAGCATTGGTTGGCCTGGTGTCAGGATAATTTTACTGGGTGGGACATCATGCTACATGTCTGCAGCTTGATGCCCCAGTGCTAGACATCATTATAAACAGCCACGCTGCAGTCATTGCAGTGATATGACTCAAATTATTAATGCTATGTTGAATACACACACACACACACAAACACACACACACACACTATTTGGGAAGAACTTGTAGTGGTTCAGTAGTTAGTGTATCAGAGTTATGACCATAAGGACATGGGTTTGAATCCTACTGAGTCAATCTTGGTTGTACATGGTGTGATCATGAGTAAGAACTTTTCTGCAATTTCTTCGTCACTAAGTAATCAACTTTTATTGCTGTGTCATTCAACACCAAAGCAAACCATCTCCTGAAACAAAACTTATATTTTTGTGGTTTCCATTACAACTGTTTGTCTTGTACAGTAACCAAATGATGTTAAATCTATTTTTGACCATTTCCCAAACCAATAGGCCAGTTTTGATTAACTTCTCAGGAATGTTCCTTATAACATTTTTTTTATTACAGTTATGTTTTTCTATGTGCAGTTTTGCAGGCTTTTAGCTTCTATCTCAACCAGATGGGAAATATATTTTTCTTATTTCCTTAACAACCACTAGACCAGTTTTGATCAAACTTTTTGGGATTGTTTCTTAGGACATGTTTGGTCAATGATAAATTTTTGGTTATCCGTATCAAATACTTGGCTTCCATGAAGACCAGGTGTGAATTTCTTAGACATTTCCAAAAAAAGCCTGTGAAAATTCTTTTGTTACATCTCAAACACCCACCACAACACTGGGCTTATATTTCTATCAAACATTGTAAAAATATTCCTTGAAACATGTTTAATAAAACTGTCTTTTGTGACCTGCCTAGCAATTTTTTGTTTCTTATACAGCAACCTGATGGAAGATGATCAATCACTGACTTCTCTTCCAATAAATAAATGTGACAGATTTAAATAAACATTGGTGAAAGGTTTAAATTTTGCATTTCAAGACCTTCCTTACAGGTGACTGGCTTTAACAGTGACCAGGTGAAAATATCTTTCAACCTTGACCATACAGACAGTTGATGTTACATATTTAGCAAAAATGATTTAAAATGAGATATTTATATCGGGTGATAAATACTTTGTTTTCACTGTTGCAAATTTTAATGCATTTTTTGCTGCTTATGTTCCAAGCAAAATTTAGGTTGCTGTTCATTTTCCATCCAAAATGAGGCTGATCATGATGTTAAAATTATCTCTGTAAGTATAATGTATGTACTTGCTCATAGTTGAGTCCAACTGCAAACAGCACAGACCAAGATCTGCTATTGCATGATGTAAAAGCAGATCTGGGTCTCAACAGTTTCTTAGGAGTGATCAGTAGAACAAACAACATTAGACGCTGATCAGCCAGTGCATATTGCGATCGTAGTTCAGGATCAGTGGTGCTTGCAGTTGGACTGAACATATATGCAAGTATATACTGTATGGTAATTTCTCACTAAACATAATGCAAAAATGATTTCATTGCTTAAAAAAAAGCTCACTGATAGTAATGATAATTAACATATCAGTGAGGCACATTGAAGTTATGGTATTATTTACCTTTTTTATTTACATCATGAGTTCAGGATCTAAGATGAAAATGGGAGGAGGGGAACTATTGAAAAAATTTTGTATACTTTGCTACATTCATTTCCTATGTTATTTCACTGTATTGAATGCATGGTGGCATATTACATATACATTGCCATGAAAATTCTATATTTAATTTATTTTTACTGCTCTGACTCGGTGTATAGAGTAGATTTTGACTGTTGAGTCAATGCGTAATAGCTTGGTTTTAATTGTTGTCCACTGATCATGCCCCCACTGCTGGCAGACAGATGTCTAAATCTGGTTCTTGTCTATCCATCTTGAGAAGCTTGTTAGCACAATTGCTTAAAACCCATTGAAGAGAAACAAATGAAATTTGGCTACTCTATTCGTATTCATACATAGATGAGCTGGAAAAATGTTCAGTTAATTACAGCAATTTGTCAACATTTTACACATTTTAAACTTAGATTTTTGAAAATAAATTTTTTTCTTAGCACAATTAAACAAAACCCACTCGAGGAAGACAAATCAAACTTGATTGGTATGTTTGTATTCCTGCGCTGATGACCATATTCTGTTTTCATTCCATTATAACAAGTTTTCATTTATTTTATTTTTTTAAACACTTTTCCTAACTTTTGGAAATTATACTTTTTCAACAAAAGTTTTGTTAGCATGAATAAGCAAAAACTACTTCATATAGAGAAATGAAATCAGGTATGAGACTAATGAAATCAGGTATGAGACTAATGAAATCAGGTATGAGACTAATGAAATCAGGTATGAGACTAATGAAATCAGGTATGAGACAAATAAAATCATGTATGTATCTTTGTATGATAAGATAGATGATGTGACTATTTTCATGCCTTCATAGAAATTTTTCCATTTTGTCTGAATGGTTTAATTTGTTAGACTTACTCTTGTATCTGCAGTGGGGGCATACATGTTTTACAAGCACAGATCTAGTGCTAATTATGTAACATTTGTTTATCTTTTGTGTATTTTAGTGGCTTTCCAGTGTATTCAGTAGTTGGAATTGTGATTGGTGTAATCGTCATTGCCATTGTGATAGTTTTTGTTGTGTGCTATCGTGTATCCCTGGGTGAAAAATTGTTTTCCATGTACAAAAAGTGTCAAAGATGTGGACAGAATCCAGGTGAGTGAGATTAAATGAGCCATTTTGTCTAAATTAAGGATGGATGGTATAGTTCGCTGCATATATTTTTACGCATCAGTCTGGTTTATGTTATTGTTGAATGATTTTGATAAATATTTTGAAAATAAAAATATGTTTGAAAAGGAATGAAAATATATTTGGATCTAAACTCATTATTACACATGTAGACATTAAGAACATGTCAGGTTTAATTACTGTCAAACCTGTTGCTAATGGCCACAAACAGGAAAAGGCAGAACTGGTCATTTCGTACAGGTGACCTTTGTACACAGGTTCACCTTTTAAAATTTGTTTTGAACAAATTCCATGTTCCAAATATTGTTATTATTATAAATATTATTATTATTCATATTATTACATTATCAAGATTGTTTTATTTGCACTAGACAGCAAAATCATAAATTACATGTACATGCTGTTCTCTCCCAAATTTATCTTCCACACAAAATTACTGTATCATGTTCACTTTTATCCATCCTGTAAATGAAATATTCACGGACTTTGAATATAAACTGATCTTAGTTTCTTCATGCTGTTAAATAATATCTAGATTAGTCCGATGAACAGGAAATTAAAAGAAATTGTATATTGGCTATTCTTTGTGAGCCATGAACTGAAACTTCACCTGCCTTTACAGACAACTTTTGAATATTGAAGGACCCTTGACCCTAATGAAAAGGGATGTAACTCATATCTCTTCTAAAAGACAGACTTTTTCTGCATTGATAGCTTTGATTCAGAGGCAGATAGATGAAGATATCTAGTTGTGCTTTCACAATGGCACAAAATGTGACTTCCATTTCTGCAGCAATAACACAACTGCTTTTTCCCACCATTACTTCGATCCTCTACCATAATGATAAAAACCGAATCACGTTCAAATTTGATACAGTGACATCTTTGAGTTATGTTATTATCATGACTGAAGGTCAGTGAGTTAAGTGAGATGATAAATGTTTGCACATTGATTCACATGATATTCCTTTATCTAAACAATGCATTCCTCATAAAGCAAAACTCGGAGCAGTGTAGATAAATGCCTGTGACTGTTTAAGGGAGAGAGAAACAGTTCTTTCCTTAGCAAAGACCTGGCTGCTGACCATGGAAGGCAGATGACCATCGCATCCAGGACATTTATGTATGAAATTTGCCTGGGGAGAAATTAGAATGTTACCACTGTGAACAGGTGACCACTGAATAAAGGCGACTGTTAGGACAGGTTTGACTGCACATTTTACAAAAGTACAGTTGACAACAAGAACAACAGACTGACTTAGGCTATGTTTTACACACTGTCAGACAGGGTTGTACAACTGTCAGTTCAAAAATTGGTGCGTATGAAGGCAGATGTTAAGGAGAATATCTTTGTGATGTAAGCAATGGAGACTATAGAATAATTTAATCAATGATCTTATGATATTTGCAGTGATACACGTGTTAAATTATTATCAGTACTTTTATAGAAAGGTCCATAATGATTGTTTTCTTTCATGTTATAATTGGAAGTTATTTTAACTTGAAAGCAGTACCAGCTGTCAATTTTTATGTTAAATTGAAAATAATAGACACTTTTATTTGACTGTGTGGAAAATGTGGAAATTATTTTTAATTCTCTTTGGAAGAAATTACTTTAATCTTTTCATTTTCTAAAAAAATACTGATACAGGGCAAAAAAGTTTCCTTTCTACATTTATTCACCACACCTAGTGTATTATCAGATTAGTTATTGTGTGTGGAAAGTCTCTATTCAATTTTTGAAAATAATGTAACTGACTCTGGGCATTAGTTCCACAAGTTTCTATGAAGAGCTTCATCTGGTAACATCCTTTTTGTAATAACTATTTCCATTATTCATAACTTCCTTGTTACATATGGAAAAGCTTTCAAATGAATTTATTTCATTGATCTAATTTTACCATCCATCCTTAAATGTTTGATAGCATAAGATATCTTCATGGTCACCATGATTCAGTTGCCATCCATCATTGATTTATTTTTGTATTCATGTTATTTCTATCACACTTTGGGGGTTATATTTTGATTGGTTCATGCTGTTTGTATCCACGCTTTGGGAGCTCTGCTACATTATTTTTCTCTACCCTCAGGTTCTTCTAAGAGAAAAAATGTCATACATTTGTTTCATCACTTCATCTTTTTTAGTGGGAAAAATATGGGGATTTTTAGCTTACCAGGATACTAAGTCTGTCAGGCTTCATGTTTTGTCCATGCAGCAAACATAAAACCCTGCATACTGTGCTTAAAGGATGCTGGGCAGATGAGAGGTTGTTTGGATGGACAGCAGTAAATCACTATTCCTTCTTCTGCTATTTCGTTTTGGTCAACTGTGAAAAAGTGCTGCTATTTCATAAAACAAAAACAAAACAAAAAAATAAAAAACACCAAGACTAAAGAGGAAACAAGAGCATCATCTGTCGTGTGTCCATCAACATTTTCTGCATCTTAAAAATAACAGCCAGTTGCAACCATGAAGGCCTAAATTAAGTTTGTATAAATTATGTTATTTTTCCATCCAGTAAGGCGATCATGACTAAAAATAGAGAATATTTAAATGACGTCTCAATAACCACTTAACAGACTTTTATAAAATTTGACAGAAAACATTTTTGTATGTAGGCTGTATGTTAAATATTTACCACAATTATGCTTGTTATCACCCTTCTAAGACATAGATTATCGCTATCTTTTCTGTAATTGATGAAGATCTTTTGGTGTAGGAGGCTGCCATATTTGTAAGCTCTTCATTTGTGAAATCAGTACTAGTCCATACTGTTGTTATGTCAGTTTGGGTTACTGTTGGTTGAAAGTGACCTGAAGTTTTGGTAGATTTTAGTAAGTTATAAAAAATTAGTTTGTAATGTAGGTGGATTTTAAAAAAAAAAAAATCTTGTCTAAATCTGATACTTGGCACTGCAAAATTATAAAGGTTTTATTTTAGCATTACATTTTTGAAATATGCACCCAAGAATATGCAAGGTAAATAGGACCATTTCATAAATACCATATACATTCGCAATGCTGATAGAGGTTGCCAGAAAATGTGAAAAAATGAACTCTGTGTACAGCAGAGCCTCAGGTATCAAGCTCCTTAGGGAACATGATTTTTAAAATCTTTTGATGGGTTTTGCACTGGGACTATTAATACATATGGCTCAGTGCTAACAACTACATTATTTTTCTCATCCTCTGGTTCTCCTGAGAGAAAAAACTGTTGTAAATTTGTTTGATCGCTTCTGTCACTGATTTGTTTTAATTGCAGATTTGAAATTGTTTTGATATTGGAATGATTGTGATATCATCCAATGATCATGTGACAGCTGAGCTGAAACTTCCACCCAGATGCAACTGGGCTGTGAAATAAAAAGTAATAATTGCAAATTTGCAAGAGTTTTTTGGTTGCTTGGTGAGAATGGTTTTAAGTTCCAGAGGTTTAATAATCAAGTCTGTATTTCTTCATACTAGAAATGACTGGGGGATGTAGCATAGGTTTAGATGTACTAAAAAGCTTGGTTGACATAGCATTGATTTGGATTTACAAATGATTGTAGTATTTGATTTTCAGATAATGGCAGCTTTACTGTATATAAATTATTGACATGAAAATTAATGTTACAGAATGATCCATATTCATCAGTCCTACAATAGTTATGATGCAGTGTGGTCTCTGTTTGTGTAGTCAATAGGTGTGACTCTTGCCTTTTTGAATAAATGTATTTGGATTGGCTTTTATTTTTTGGTGTTCTGATGTCAGTATCTTTCCATGTACCATAGTAATTTCAGATTTGTTTCAGGCCTTTGTAACCAGGGTTTAGACTGGTTTATATTTGCAACATGATACAGAAAACAATAAGTTACTATTGCATAACAGCAGAAAGGAACTACTTACATATTCATGCACCTTTATTGTGTTCATATATGATGTTTATAAACAATGACTAAAATATAGTTCTGCTATTTATTTTTTTTTAGATTAATTTTAATATTTGTATAAGTAATTATAAGAATTGAACTTCATATTTTACAAGATTTACTAAGTCATGAAGTTTGAAAATCGATTACACTTATGCACTAATTGCCATTCATGATTGTGTGTAATTGATTTTTAGACTTGTTTTATGGCTATACAATTTTGCATTTATACCAGAAATACCGGTATCTGAATTTTGTTGGTAATCCAGTTGGTGGGTTGGGGTTTGATGTTCAGTTTTTATTCCACTGACTGGTAATTGCTTCTTGGGTTTTTAAATTTTCACTGTAGCAAACAAAATCTATAAAATTGACATCAATGAAGAATAGGGAATTATCCAGCAGCTGTAATTTGCAGTATTTTGTGGTTGCTATCATTGATTTCAATGATATTAATGTTTTTAATTGGAACTTCATCTCTTAAGAAATTAAGAAAAAATAACTTCTTGTTTATATAGTATAAATGATTATATTTCCAGATTATGTGGTTGTACCACTAGATAACGTGGTTGTACCACCAGATTACAGGGTTGTACCACCAGATGTGGTTGTAATCAAGCCTAAGCCACCACTTGGTAAGAATTTACTCCCCTAGTTCAAAATGATGGTGTTATATTTTGATTATCATCCTCCATTTGTGCCCTTGTCTCCATCCATCCATCTTTCCTCTGTAGACTTATTTTACCATAAGGTACATGTTGTCAAACACCAAACCTGGCTTGCTGTTTGTTATCTGCTTTCTGTGGTTATTCAGCATCACTGTAAAGATCCTTTCTAAATCCAATACCATTTACCAATCGATTTTAATGTTACATTATTGTTGGACATGTGATGAATGTGAATTGTGTTGTAGATTGTCTCTATGGTGAACAGTGTTATCAAAAGGGAGAACTCCTTTACTTATAACATTGATTGTCTCTATGGTGAACAGTATTATCAAAAGGGAGAACTCCTTCACTTATAACAATGATTGACTTTGTGGTGAACAGTGTTGTGAAAAGGGGCACTCGGTCATTTATAACACATTACTTTTAAAGGAACTATGAACAGCGTTATGAAAAGGGAACACTCTATGACATATAACACAGATTACCTTTACAGCACCTATGGATAGTGTTATGGAAAGGGAACACTCCCTCACCTGTAAGATAGATCACCTTGATGGCACCCATGAAAATTCGTATGGAAAGGGAGCACTCAGATGCTCATAACACAGATCACCTTTTTGGCACACAAGAACAGTGTTATGAAAAGGGAAAACTCCCTTACTTATGAAATGAGTCACCTTTAGAGCACCCATAAACAGGGTTATGAAAAGCATGCATTCATTGACTTAGAGATCTCTTTTATGGCACCCATGAACAGTGTATTGAAAATGGGGGACTCCCTCATAACAATGATTGCCTTTACATTACTCATGAACAGTTCATAAAAAGGGAGCACTCATTCACTTATGACATTGATGACCTTTATAGCACCCATTAAAAATTTTTGAAAAGTGAGCACTCCTTTGCTCATAACATAATTCATCTTTACAGGACTCAAGAGCAATGTTATGAAAATGGAGCACTTTCTCATTTATTAGATGGATCACTTTTACAGCACCCATGAACAGTTTATGAAAAGGGAGCACTCCCGCACTTATAATACGGATCATTTTTCTGCATCCATGAACAATTTATGACAAGGGAGCACATCCTCACTTATAACTTAGATCACCCTTACATCACCCATGAACAGTGTTTTCAGAAGGGAGCACTCCCACACTGATAAGCATAGATCACCTTTACTTCTCCCATAAACAGTGTTATGTAAAGGGAGCACTCCTTCACTTATAGCAAGGATCATCTTTGCAGTACTCATGATCAGTGTTATAAAAAGGGATCCCTCCTTCTCTTATAACACTAATTACCTTTCATTGCACCCATGAACAGTGTCATGAAAAGTGAGCACACCCTAACTTATAGCATGGATCGTCTTTATGTCACTGAAGAACAAGCACTGTAATTTTCATTGGTAATTGCTTTACAAATTCCTTTACAACCACACAGCTACAGTTATTACAAGCATGGTAATTGTTTTCTTGGAGACTGACCTTTTAATTTGGAGAAGAGGAGCCTGGAATTTTTTTTTTATTGAAGTTGTGGCCCCCAGTTAGCTTGACAAAAATATTCTGTGATTCATAGAAAAACTCTAATTATATCCATTATGTTAGTTTAAACAAAATAAATTGGCTTAAATGCAAGAAATTTTCCCAATAGCAAAGAGCATCAATGTCAAGTAAGCTTATGGTATGGACTTAACAACCATTGTGTGTTGTCTGTCAACATTTGCTATTTTCAGCTTCATCTGATATAACACCTAACCAGTGTCAACTAAATCACTATCAGAGTGACTGTCATTACTAAAAACAAAACCTTTAAATGTTTCAAAACTGCTGAACATAATTTTATCAAATTTTAAGGAAGAATCCTGACCTCAGTGCCTTTCATATTTACAAAGGTGATGCAGATTGTCCATCAAAAATAGTATTAAATGATTTGATCAACAGAATTTTACCAAAGTTAGCATTCTGGAATGAGAAAACTTTCATATTTACACACAGAGCATTCTGGCATGAGAGCCATTCATATATATATACAGAGCGTTCTGGCATGAGAGCCATTCATATTTATACACAGAGCATTCTGGCATGAGAGCCATTCATATTTATACACAGAGCATTCTGGCATGAGAGCCATTCATATTTATACACAGAGCATTCTGGCATGAGAGCCATTCATATTTATACACAGCATTCTGGCACGAGAACTTGTTATATTTATACACAGAGCATTCTGGCAAGAAGGCCTTTCATATTTATACACAGAACATTCTGGCATGAGAACTTGTCATATTTATACACCGAGCATTCTGGCATGAGGGCCTTTTATATTTATACACAGCATTCTGGCATGTAGATCTTTCATATTTATGCACAGAGCATTCTGGCATAATGGCCTTTCATATTTATACACAGAGTGTCCTGGCATGAAGGCCTGTGATATTTAAGCAGCTGATGCTAATGCTGATCCATAATCAAATATGGCTACCATTACTAAAACACGTAAACATTTATTCTTTAAAACTGCCAAAAAGAGTTAAACTAATTTGAAAGAAAGCATTCTAGCATGAAGTTCTTTTATATTTATACAAATACCAATCTGTCATCAAATATGGTTTCTGTTAATAAAAATTAAGAACCAAACAAACTTTAAACAACTTCTCAAAAATCGCTATGCAGAATTGGACCATATTTGACACGAAGAATATTGGTATTAGGGCCTTTCAGTTATTAGCTCTAATGATGATAGACAAGTGTAGGTTATGGGATGGCCTCTTGTCTGTCTACCATCCAGTAGCACAAATTTGTTAAAAATCCTCCTTGTCCTCCAAAACCCTTGCTGACACACATTCATCCCAAGGTCTAGTTGGTCTTAAATGAAAATGGTGACACTTGGAGATCCAATCTGTTCATTGCAGTGGCCATCTTGAAAATCCTGTTAATGCTACTCATAAATGGATAGTCTTATGAACATGGATTTTTCACTAAAACATTTCAAAAGTTGTTTTGTTGCCACTCAGACATCCATTATGGCCATCATTGCGGCATTTTGAAAGTCTAATCAGAACTCTTCCTGAAGAACAAAGATTACCACAAGATTTTTTTATGAAATCTAGCTAGTTCTAAATGAAAATGGTGCCTTCTGACTGCCAATACGGTCACCATGGTGACCAGCTGGATAGTCTTGTTGTTGCTACTTCTGGATAGATTTTCATGCTGCTACAGGATTCCAGTCATGCAAATCCAACATCATTATATACAAGAAAGTAATTTACTACTAACCTAGATTTTTTTGGTCAACTGCTGTTGCAATTGGCTTTTATTTGGATATCTGCCAGGTGAGACAACTCATGCACACTTGTAAAATGAGTAGGTTGTAACAATCAATCCATTGTAAAAATTAGTATGGATATAGGTTGTGATAAACACAGTTTTCTGTTTCAGTAGTAACACCTGGAAAGCCTACAGCTGAAGTAAAACGTAAGTTTACCTTTCTTACAGACAGGCTTAAAACTGTATTAAGAGTCAAGATTAATGTAGTATTTAGTACTAAAAGAAATAATCAGATATTTGGAAGAGACTTAGTTTTTGTTTTAAATTAAAAATTGATATTTGTATGTTTTGTACTTAACACATTCACTAGATATTCTTCTTGACTTTCAAGCCTTTTGATGGTGCCACTAATTTGCTTGTTGAATGTGCTATATTTTGAAGTAGTATAATATACATGATGCTTGCTGGCTTGTGATTGGTCCTCATATGACATCCCAAAATAGTCACTGCGGCAGGGATCATCATACTGACATTCTGTTTCTATAAAGAACAACACCTTCTGGAAGTATGTAGTTGTTCCTAAATTAAGATGATGCTGATCCAACCTCTAAAATGGCTGCCTTAATGGCCATCTTGAAAATCTTTATGTGGCTGCTTGACCTTGACTTGCATTGTTGAACTTCATCAAGTTTATGAACACAGTGACTTGTTCATATAAAAGTGAATTTTGACTTTGTACCTAGTTGCATTTCAGTTAACAAGCTGAGAGTCAGCACTCTGATATTGATTTTAAGGTCAATGGCTTTTAGCAGTACTGGCTTGTGACCATGATAACATAAACAAGTATGGATTTTTATCAATTTGAGTCAGTAAATTGCTTTTCCCGACAACAAACGATTAATTATTGATTTAGCTAAACTTGGTATTTTTTGTTTTTTGTTTGGTGCTCTGTGGGACAGTATCACAAGTAGGTTATTTAGGGCCAAGGCAGTTGGTGTAAAGTGCCTTGTCCAAGGACACTCATGCTGCAGACATGTAGCATAATGTCCTACCCAGTCATTTTATCCTGACACCAGGCTGACCAGTTCTAACACTAACTTCTTAATGGTGAGTGCCTAGCGAGGCAGCTGTTAGTACCATTTTTATTAGTCCTTGGTATGACTCACCCGGGGTTCGAACCTGCTACCTCCTGCATCCAAGGTTGATGCTCTAATCACTAGGCCACCTGAGTGGTAAGATATTATTTAGAGACAAATTCATTGATCTATCATTTATATCAGATTGAAAGTCAGAGGCCATAACAATATTGTACTGTACTTAAAGGTCTCTCGTGAATGTGTTAATACAAACATGTAAGAAAATACTTGGTTTATTGGAGTTTCGCAAAAATATCCAAAATGGTTCAGATACTTTCTGGTTAAAATAAAAGAAAATGAAAGAAGAAATGGACTTCTCATGGATGCCTGGAAATTCTTTTTGACCATTTGAGAATCAGTTCCTTTGATGGTCTCTTGTTATAATAAAAAGTTCATTTTAAACATTGTCATATTAGAAATTAACATCAAAGCACCCTTTAATCATTTCTGGATTTATTGATCTTGTATTGTCCTAAATTCATTGGTTGACAGTTTACTAAAATAAGTAAATGAGATTCATTTCAGTATGAACAGTTGGATGCATTGGTTGTACAAACCATCGATGTTGATATTTTTTCCCATGAATGAGTTGTTAAAACATTCATGCAATAAATGGTAATTTTATTTATTTATTTCTGTAGAAGATAATTCAATAATGAACACTAGGTGAACAGACACTGTTCTTGGCTGTAAACTGTTACACTCACACTATAATGATTTTCTTAAATTTTTCAGCTCTGGTTCAGAGTTTGTCACAAGAAGATGGTGGAATCCGGTCTTTTAATATGTGTGGTGAGGAAAATGTATTCTTTTGTTATTGTTTTAAAAGAAATGTATTACACAGTTACCCACCATTCTTGTGTATACATGGATAGTGGTACTTAAATTACCATGGAGGACTTAATTTTACAGTAACATTAACTGTAATCCTTTAGTAAACAATTTTTTTTATCCAGTTCAGAATAGGAACACATTAAGAGCTAATGCAGTAATGATGAATGCTAGACTTTGTTACATTTCTGAGAATTGAGTATAGAAGCAATGGATTCGGCCATGCTTATGTGAAATGCAGCTGCAGCAGTACAGTCAGACTTTGGAGATTTGGTTGTATAGATGTTGTTGTTTGATAAATTAGGCTTGAGTAATACACAGTTAAGAGCTTGTACAATACACTTTCTTAAGAAATGGATAGTAAATAGTAATCACATTTTCTGCCCAATCTACTGGTTGTCCATCTGTCTGTTAATCCATCAATGATTTAGTCTCTGTAAAATAGCTTTACTGGAATTTTTGGATTTTATCCAAACATGTTATGCATTGTTAAACGGATGAGACAGCAAAAGATTTCAATTTTCAGCCTTCTTTGTCATTGTTTAGAGGAGCTGTGGCCCTTGATTACTTTATTTTGAAGATTGTTGAATTTAAACCAAATTTGGGATGCATTGTTATATTAATGAATGAGTTTGATTTCCATCATTCTACAAATTCATTTAAGGAGTTATGCCCCCTGATTATCACTCCTGTCTTTGGTTTTCACAGGATAACTTTACTAAGAATTGTTGGATTTCAGCCAAATCTGGCTTTATATTGATGGGACTCTGAATGAATCAGATGTCCAGTATTCCTGAAAGTCACTGAGGAATTATTGTTCCAGATTTTCCCATCCTCCTAATTTTTTTATTTTCTGCAGTGTAGCTTACTAAAAATTCTATATTTCAAGCAAATTTAGTTTCACCTTTGTATTAATGAGACCTTGCATGAGTCTGATTTGTTTTGTTCCATCACATCATTTACAGGAGTTATGGCCTATGATTGTTTAACCTTCTAAAATTTTGGATTTCAACAGCTTTATAATATAATGATCAGATCTTGAATGAAATACATTTCCATCATTACACACTATCACTTTGAAGAGTTATGATTATGATTGACCATCCTTTTAACTTGAGTTTTCACAACATAGCTTGACTATTGATGATAAGATTTAAGCTAAATTTATCATGCACATTTACATCGATGAGACAGCACTCCGTTGGCCTGAGTGGTTAGAGCACCTGCCTCAGATGCGAGAAGTTGTGGGTTTGAACCCCGGCTGAGTCATGCCAAAGACTTATCAAAAATGGTACTAGCAGCATCCTCGCTTGGTGCTCAGCATTAAGAGGTTAGTGTTAGGACTGGTCGGCCTGGTGTCAGGATAATATGACTAGGTGGGTACATGATGCTACATATCTGTGGCATGATGTCCCAATGCTTGACGTCACTATAAACTGTCCCACTGCAGACATGGTAGCGATATGGCTGAAAAATTGTTAACGCTACGTTAAAAATCCAAATTACACACACAGCACGCCCCCCCCCCCCACACACATTGATGGGACTCTGCAGGAGTTATTTCCAGGCCTCCATATCATGTAGAGGAGTTATGTCCCCTAAATGCTTATGTCCTAACATTGGTTTCAAAACACAAGTTCCTCTGTGAAAGGCCCTGCTGCATATAGTTTTGGTGCTCCCATGACAAATAGTTAAAACTTAAATTTAAAATCAGATAAGTGATACTTTGTTTCGGTATAAGTATTTTTGTTTACAATAAAAGAAAACTCATATGAAGATTTATCAGGCCTCATTTGAAGACAGCAGAGCCCTTTAGTAATCTTGTCAATATACCTGTCGACTGACAGGTATTTCAGCAATTTGGTTTCCAGAGGGTAAATTTAATGGAAATGTCTGGATTTCAGGCCAGATTTTGTTTGCAGTTTGATACTGATGTGGCCTCATATAATGTTGATTTTCAGCTTTAGAAATTTTGATTTAGAGGAGTTACATTTTCTTATGGCCCTTCCCCTAACTTTGATTTCCACAATAGAATCAAGGATTTAAGACTTTACTTTCAGTATTCCACGTCATCATTAATATGTGTTATGGTGTTATGAATTTGTCATACAATTGCCAGTCCTTCTAACTTGATTTTTCACAAGATAACATTTCTATGGATTGTTGGATATCACTAGAATTTGGCAAGCAGTTTCATACTGTCAAGATTTTGAATAACTTTAATTCCAGTGTTCTATGACATCGATGACAAGAGTTGTAGTTTCAGGTTGCCTGCTGTCATAATTCCAGTTTCTACAGCTTAACTTTACTATGCATTGATATTTTTCAGCCAAAAATTTATTTGACTTGCAGCTTTATATCTATGAGACCTTGAATAAGTTTGATTTCCATCATTTTTTTTTGCAGGAGTTATGGCCCCTGATTGCCCATTCCCCTTATTCCCCCACAGGGTTGGGGATATAAAATAGGTCAAATGTACCTTGTGTGACATAAGAGGCAACTGCTGGAGGAGCCTGTTGCACACAGGATGTGTCCCATGATGATGTTCCAGATGAGGTTTTCAGCTTTTTTTGAATGAGTGCATTTTATATAGAAATGTTTTGATCTTGTGTTTTAATGAATTTCCCATGTTCGCCTTTTTCTTTGTTTTTGTTGCCTTTCTTGGGGAGTTTTTGCAATATCTATTCTTTTTATCTTTTTTTTTATGTTACGTATCTACTGTTGGTTGTTGTGGTTTGTGTTCCTAGCTATTTGCGAAGTTTTTGCCTTTACCCAGTTTGCTACCTTGCTTTTGTTAATTGATGTATAGCATTGATTGTGCTGATGCCCATTAAATCACCCACCCACCCACCAACCCACTTCATTTTCCTAACTTTGGTTTCTTCACATAACTTCACAAAAGATTGTTGGATTTCAGCTGGATTTGATATGTAAATTTATAGTGATTCAGTTTTCAATGTTCCACACAATCATTTGCAGTTATGGCCATTTACAGGAGTTGTGGCCCTTGTTTTGCACCAGATTTGGTGTACAGCGTTATATTGATAAGATTTCATATGAATTTAATTTTCAGATGTATTCTTTGCATGAGATTAAATTTTAGGTTGTAGTTTCATAAATTAGTGGAGTAGTTGTACATTTTTACATACTTTGTATTTTTTACAAGGTCTTAATCATTAATCATTACAGTTATGTCTGAAGATGGTTTAAAATTAAACAATGTCTTAATCATTCATCTTTACAGATGTGTCTGAAGATGGTTTAAAATAATAAAATGTCTTGATATTTAATCCTTACAGATGAGTCTGGAGATGCACAAGATGCACAGAATGTGGATGCACAGCGTTTATCATCAATAGGTAAGAATTCTCTTCACTTAATTTTTATTTTATTTCACTGTTGCTTGCAGTGGGATCATCTTGAATTGGTCATGTCCATCCTTCTGTCCAGAGAAGCTTGTTCATAAGATTGTGAAAAAACTGCATGAGACTGACACATAAAATTTTGTAGGCACATTTGTGTTCATACTTAGATATGAACAGTCTGAATTGGTTTTCATGATAATATAATAATTTTTCATGAGTTTGATGGTCGTAGTGGATGCTGTATTAGATTTCTGAAGGGCACCATTTTCTTTAGGACCAACTAGACACGTTAAGAATTATTTTATGAAAAACCCCATGTCTGTACTACCAGCCATTTAGGAGATTTAGAGATAACACAGTTTTCAAGAATGATACTATGGCAGCCATATCTAGCTATTTCCTCTTTTCTCCACATTTGTTAAATCTTTACCCTAGTGTTGATGCCTGTAAAAGATTCCCACTGTTTTACAGATCTTTTGGAACATTGATGGTGTGGATACATGGCAAGGCTTTAAGAAGCACAAATGAATTTGAAACTATGCAAATGCCATACATATAATTGTGATAGATTAGAACCTCCACTATTGGATATCCACAGGGAGCACAAAGAACGTTCAATTTTTAAGAAATAATTTGTGTCATAGCATAATCAGAGCTCTAGATAATGAGTGTATTGCGTATTTTACACAAACAGGTTGACTAAATATGCATAAAGAAATTTTTCAATGAATTCAAATTATGCAAAACAATTTAATTTTAAGTATTCAATCCAAAGTTGTCAGCTTATTAATCCTACTGTAAGCACAGTCCATGTTTTATTATGGTGCATTTGATCAATATAAATAATGCTCCTTGACAAGTTCCAGATATTTAATGCACTAGTGAAATTATATTACTTGATGATTGTAAGAACAGTCACAGTTTGACCCATTTAATGGAATGCACCCTGAATTATTCTTGATTACTAAACTGTTGTACACATTTTAGAATGCACGATTAACATCTTGATTATTAAGTCTCAGTCTGATATTGTAAGGTTGTGTTTCATAGTGTTCACGAAATACCCCATCAAATTTCACAAAATGCAAGTAGTTCCAAACCAAGCAGTAAAATGCCCAATTCAATAAATTCTTGTCTCAAACTCGGCATAAACTGTATTGGGTGATGTGTTGGCCTAAACTGCATATTTGGTGACATGCTGTGTTGCCCTAAACTGCATATTTGGTGACATGAGTGTCCCATGTTGTGCTGATAAAAAATATTTGGATGAACTATGTGAGGTTGAATGAAGGTTTACTATACAATGTACTTTTAAAAAATTACATATCACAAATCTTCTGATACTGGCTAGATTCTGTTAGGCTGCTATTCTCTGAAACTTTTTCACAGTTCAAATAGCACTTTCTGTTGCTTTTCATATGCCTACCATTCAAAAAGCACCAATTGTTGTTTTTCATATGCCCACCATTCAACATCAAAACTTGATTTTTTTTGTTTTTGTTCTATTAGTAAAATAATGATGTTATGATTTCATTGCAAGTAATAGTGAAATTTCTGCTCAACCTGTAGCAAATCTTACTACAAACTTTGGAACTTCTACATAATGAACCCTATCTGAAAATAACCTTTTCATGCACCAAATATGCTGCAGAATCAGAAATCAAAACACAATCAGCACTTAGGTTGTGATGGAAACGCTTATGAGCATAGATGTGATGGTCAGTTGACACTTGTAATGTTTGAAACCACAAAAGATAAAACTAAAACATGAATTTCACTTGACAAAACTTGATAAACATATATTTATTTCTTAAGAGTATTGCCCTTTGTAGGCACTACAGTCCTACCCACTTACATCGACATCACTTATGTCGACAAGCCGCCTATTTCGACAAAATAGCAAAGTCCCGGTCCCTTGGTCTACTATTACTACCAGAATTGTCATGCTTATGTCGACGTCGAGATAAAAGATAAATGTACATGGCGACAGAAGCCCTTGGTCCTAGCTTGAACAAATCCTTTGTTATCTAATCATTTATGTTGACAAGCAGCCAGTTTCAACCCATGCTTTGTTCAACAATTAGTTGATCTTGCCGCCAGGCTTTAATTTTCTCGCCTAATCATTTATGTCGACCAGCTGCCAGTTCTGACCCATACTTTGTTCAACAATTTGTTGATCTTGCCACCAGGCTTTAATGTCGCGGTTGGATAAAAAAAGCAGGCTTTTGTTTGGTCCTATAAAGTTGGCCTCTTGCGGCGATTTAAAAGCAATGAAATCGGATTGATTCTTGCATTTTCCAAAGTATTCGGTGATTAAAACAAGCTTATTGTGCTGTGAAAGTTTTCTTTTTAACTTTATTTATATTTACGATGGCTACCAACGGCAGTGTAAAACGCAGATTAAATTTACAGTCTCTGGAAATGAAATATCTGGCTGTTAAGGAAGTTGAGGGTGGGGCATCTCGCAAAGATGTCTGTGAAAAATTTTCTCTTAAACATAACACCCTGTCAGAATGGCTGAAAGCTACTTGTTGACAGGTTTTCATTTCCCTGTGAATAGCCCCATCCCCTTGGTAGCCTCAATAAGATGGGAACAGACTGACCAAAATCTAGGCCAATTTAAATACATGTACTTGAAGCATGTAAATAACAACTATGCAACCATGTGTTAATGCCCGACATTGAATATCATAGTGAATGTTTTTCATATCAGGATGTGACCAATGCAATATTTTATTGTGGATTTCATTACACAAAAGGTAACCAAAATGTAATTTGTCAATATACAAGTGTATTTCACACTGGTTTTGTCTTCATGTACTCAAAATTTCCATTGTTTGTTTTCTCAAAGTGTAAAAGCTACTCACTGATGACAGGTCACCCCTTACTGATGAATTTAGCTTGTATCTTTTTTTCAGACCCCTCCCCAAACACTTATCTCGACATCCGCCTATGTCGACAATATTTCCTCGGGCCCGAGGATGTCGACACAAACGGGTAGGACTGTACTAATATTTGAACTGATCAGTATTTCTTTATATATCGTTATTTACAGTGAATCAGGGACTTTTTTTAAAATAAAGAAAATGTAATGAAAGATATTAAGATATTTTAATTTCATGATGATTCAAATTTCTGAGCTGAACAACCATTTTTCAATGATAAAACAATCAAGGGTCTATTTTGGAGGGTATTTTTCATATAAAAAATGGGATCATCACTTGTACCTGCATTACAAGTGGGTTTGCAAGTTACCCATGAACACTACAGTGAGAAGAGTGTAGTGTATATTAATTAGTTAATTTTGCATATGATTGGCTGTTCTTACCAACACTTTTAGCACCTCTGTTTTGGATTTGTTTTTTTCTAAAACTTGGTAATTACAGTAAGCATTTATCATCAAGATATCCAATGAGTTTTATTATGAGCAAGATCTATGCATATTCATGAGGTGATTTTGCATCTGATTGGCTGAGGATCTTGCCACTCAGTAGATGGTGTTTCTGATCAAATTTTTATTAAACTTGCAAAATAGATTAATACCATCAAGATGTTGGATGATCATTTGTTTATTATGAGTGAGACCAATTTATATTCTTGAGGTGATAATGGATCAAATTGGCTGAATTTTTATTTTACCACTCTAGAGACTGCAATTAATCAAACTTGGTAAATAGGCTTATACAGTGTGTCATCAAGATCACACTTGAATATTATTATGATCAAGATTCAAAGTTATTAATCACATGATCTTGCATCTGATTGGTTGGGCTTATCTAGCAATTAATATTTCTGGTTGGTTGGGCTCATCTACTCTCTAGCAGTTAATGTTTCTGATTGGCTGGGCTCATCTACTCTCTAGCAGTTAATATTTCTGATTGGCTGGGCTTATCTACTTTCAAGCAATTAATATTTATGATCAGATATTGATCAAATTTGTTAAATAGTCCTGTATTTTAAAATTTTGGATGAGTGTGACCAAGATCTATGCATATTATTGAGGTAATCAGTATTTGATTGATTGAGCTTGTTGAAACTCTGAAGAGCAAATTTCAGCTAGATTTTGCTCCAACTTGATAAATAACCTAATATTATTAAATTTCTCCCATACTATAATGATTTTAATGGGAACACTAATAGTGGATCGCTTTATCGGTGATATCACCTTATACTGAATAATTTAAACATAATGTTACCGTTATATAATGAAAAGGGATCTTTGACCACCCTCGCAATGTAAATGGGATTGATGTACTGTGGCACTGTATAGTCAGGGGGAACTGTGTTTTTACTGCTCTGGCACTATATTTCTGATCAAATTTCAGTAAAACTTGGTAAATAGGTTTATACATGTACCATAAGGATCTGGATGCCTTTGATTATGAGCAAGAAACTAACTTGTAAGCACTTGCATGACTTTGATTATGAGTAAGAGACTAACTTGTAAAGCTCTTGGATGACTTTGATTATAAGTAAGAGATTAACTTGTAATCTGAGCACACTGCTAACTAAAATGACTTCTCCCTTGTGCTAAAAAAATCACCCTGAATTAGTCTAAGGTACACTGTCTTTAGCACATGTTAAAATTGGGAAAATGAATTTTGCCCAACTAGACAATACCAGCTTCTGAAAGTGCAGTGGATGAATTACCAAATTTATAAAATGTAAAAACAGTTATCAGCTCTTTTTTTTTTACAATTTACCTCTGAAGTCCAGAAAGTCAAAATGACCAAGTGGAACTAGCAGTTGTTTGAAAGGTGCACATCTGATGTAAGGCCAAGCTGTATACTCTATAACCCATATTACACCCATCGATCATACACCAAAAGTAAGGGAATTAAAGGTTCTTGGAACAATACCTAAGATATACAAGGTCTTTTTTAAATAGTATAACCAGTGAAGAAACCCGGGGAAGGTCTTTTTCTTTAAAGTTCTAACACTATGCAAAAATATGAAACTGTAGAGCGCCACCAGAGACTAACTTGTAAAGCTCTTGCATGACTTTGATTATGAGCAAGAAACTGACTTGTAAAGCTCTTGCATGACTTTGATTATGAGCAAGAGACTGACTTGTAAAGCTCTTGCATGACTTTGATTATGAGCAAGAGACTGACTTGTAAAGCTCTTGCATGACTTTGATTATGAGCAAGAGACTAAAGTGCACTCTACAGTTTTGTATTTTGCATAGGGGTAGAATTTTGAAGAAAAAGAATTTCCCCAGGTTTCCTCACTGGTTATACTGGCTATTTAAAATTAAATTTAAGTTGACTTTATTCCTACATCCTAAGACTTCTAATTTCCCCATAATTAAGGTCATTACTCACACAAACATGCCTCAGGGCATATTATATAAGCAAGAGCTAAATAAGCATAATGAACTTATTTTCATGCATTTCATCATATTTGTTTTAAGGTGGTGATCAACAGTTCATTATTTTTCATAGGGTCAGAATTTTATAGAAAAAGAATTTCCCTGGGTTTCCTCACTGGTTATACTGGCTATTTAAAAAAGACATATATCTTCTGTCTTGTTCAAGAACCTTAAATTCCCTTTATTTTGGTGTATGATTGATGGGTGTAATATGGATTATAGAGTATACAGCTTGGCCTTACTCCAGATGTGCAACTTTAAAAAAACTGTAAGCTTCACTTAGTCATTTTCACTTCCTGAACTTCAGAGGTAAATGGTAAAAAGAAAAGAGCCAATAAAAATTCACTCACTGCACTTTTAGAAGCTGGTATTGTCTAGTCTGGCAAAATTCATTTTCCCTATTTAAATAGCTGCTAAAGATAGTGCACTTCAGGCTGAATTTTTGAGCACATGGGAACAGTCATTTTAGTTAGCAGTATGCTTAGCTCATGTATAATTTCCACAAGTACAATATCCAAAGAAATGTCAGCCACATTATGTGAAATTAGCATAGAGGTATGCCAACAGTCTCTCAATTGTGCATGTTTTAACTGCAAACAACTTCACCTTACATACGTCACTGTCTCAGAAGTACATAATAACTGGTGAGCACCCTCTAACTTGTAAAGCTCTAGCATGACTTTGATTATGAGTAAGAGACTATGCATATTAATTATGCCTTTATCTTTGTTTTTATCAAATTATCAAGCAAAAACATACAACTTCGACATTGATAATGTCATTGTCACAATTACAGCTGGAACAGTGACACGTGTTACCTTGCATAGGTGAGACAATACAGATTGAATTATCTAGACTGGACAATACAGATTGAATTATCTAAACTAGACAGTGCAGATTGAATTATCTAGACTAGACAATACAGATTGAATTATATAGACTAGACAATACAGATTGATTTATCTAGACTAGACAATACAGATTGAATTATCTAGACTAGACAATACAGATTGAATTATCTAGACTAGGCAATACAGATTGAATTCTCTAAGCTAGACAATACAGATTGAATTGTCTAGACTAGACAGTACAGATTGAATTATATAGACTAGGCAATACAGATTGAATTATGTAGACTAGACAATACAGATTGAATTATCTAGACTAGGCAATGCAAATTGAATTATCTAGACTAGACAATACAGATTGAATTATCTAGACTAGACAATACAGATTGATTTATCTAGACTAGACAATACAGATTGAATTATCTAGACTAGACAATACAGATTGAATTATCTAGACTAGACAATACAGATTGATTTATCTAGACTAGGCAATACAGATTGAATTATGTAGACTAGACAATACAGATTGAATTATCTAGACTAGGCAATACAAATTGAATTATCTAGACTAGACAGAATATATTGAATTATCTAGACTAGACAATACAGATTGATTTATCTAGACCAGACAATACAGATTGAATTATCTAGACTAGACAATACAAATTGAATTATCTAGACTAGACAGAATATATTGAATTATCTAGACTAGACAATACAGATTGATTTATCTAGACTAGGCAATACAGATTGAATTATGTAGACTAGACAATACAGATTGAATTATCTAGACTAGGCAATACAAATCGAATTATCTAGACTAGACAGAATATATTGATTTATCTAGACTAGACAATACAGATTGATTTATCTAGACTAGACAATACAGATTGAATTATATAGACTAGACAGTACAGATTGAATTATCTAGACTAGACAGTACAGATTGAATTATCTAGACTAGACAATACAAATTGAACTATCTAGACTAGGCAATACAAATTGAATTATCTAGACTAAACAATACAGATTGAATTATCTAGACTAGACAGTACAGATTGAATTATATAGACTGGACAATACAGACTGAATTATCTAGACTAGGCAATACAAATTGAATTATCTAGACTAGACAGAATATATTGAATTATCTAGACTAGACAATACAGATTGAATTATATAGACTAGACAGTACAGATTGATCTATCTAGACTAGACAATACAGATTGATTTATCTAGACTAGACAATACAGATTGATTTATCTAGACTAGACAATACAGATTGAATTATGTAGACTAGACAATACAGATTGAATTATATAGACTAGGCAATACAAATTGAATTATCTAGACTAGACAGAATATATTGAATTATCTAGACTAGACAATACAGATTGAATTATATAGACTACACAGAATATATTGAATTATCTAGACTAGGCAATACAGATTGAATTATCTAGACTAGACAATACAGATTGAATTATCTAGACCAGACAATACAGATTGAATTATCTAGACCAGACAATACAGATTGATTTATCTAGATTAGACAGAATATATTGAATTATCTAGACTAGGCAATACAGATTGAATTATCTAGACTAGACAATACAGATTGAATTATCTAGATCAGACAATACAGATTGAATTATCTAGACCAGACAATACAGATTGAATCATACAGACTAGACAGTACAGATTGAATTATCTAGACTAGGCAATACAAATTGAATTATCTAGACTAGACAATACAGATTGAATTATCTAGACTAGACAGTACAGATTGAATTATCTAGACTAGACAATACAGATTGAATTATCTAGACCAGGCAATACAAATTGGATTATCTAGACTAGAAAATACAGATTGAATTATTTATATTGAATTATCTAGACTAGAAAATACAGATTGAATTATCTTGACTAGATGAAACAGATTGAATTATATAGACTAGACAATACAGATTGAATTATCTAGACTAGACAATACAAATTGAATTATCTAGACTAGACAATACAGATTGAATTATATAGACTAGACAATACAGATTGAATTATCTAGACTAGACAATACAGACTGAATTATTTATATTGAGTTATCTTAACTACACAATACAGATTGAATTGTCTAAACTAGGCAATACAGATTGAATTATCTAGACAATACAGATTGAATTATCTAGACTACACAATACAGATTGAATTATCTAGACTAGACAATACAGATTGAATTATATAGACTGGACAATACAGACTGAATTATCTAGACTAGGCAATACAAATTGAATTATCTAGACTAGACAGAATATATTGAATTATGTAGACTAGACAATACAGATTGAATTATATAGACTAGACAGTACAGATTGATTTATCTAGACTAGACAATACAGATTGATTTATCTAGACTAGACAATACAGATTGAATTGTCTAGACTAGGCAATACAAATTGAATTATCTAGACTAGACAATATATTGAATTATCTAGAGTAGACAATACAGATTGATTTATCTAGACTAGACAGAATATATTGAATTATCTAGACTAGGCAATACAGATTGAATTATCTAGACTAAACAATACAGATTGAATTATCTAGACTAAACAATACAGATTGAATTATCTAGACCAGACAATACAGATTGAATTATCTAGACCAGACAATACAGATTGAATTATATAGACTAGACAGTACAGATTGAATTATCTAGACTAGACAGAATATATTGAATTATCTAGACTAGACAATACAGATTGATTTATCTAGACCAGACAATGCAGATTGAATTATCTAGACCAGACAATACAGATTGAATTATATAGACTAGACAGTACAGATTGAATTATCTAGACTAGACAATACAGATTGAATTACCTAGACTAGACAGTACAGATTGAATTATCTAGACTACACAATACAGATTGAATTATCTAGACTAGGCAATACAAATTGGATTATCTAGACTAGACAATACAGATTGAATTATTTATATTGAATTATCTAGACTAGACAGTACAGATTGAATTATCTTGACTAGATGAAACAGATTGAATTATATAGACTAGACAATACAGATTGAATTATCTAGACTAGACAATACAAATTGAATTATCTAGACTAGACAATACAGATTGAATTATATAGACTAGACAATACAGATTGAATTATATAGACTAGACAATACAGATTGAATTATCTAGACTAGAAAATACAGACTGAATTATTTATATTGAGTTATCTTAACTACACAATACAGATTGAATTGTCTAAACTAGACAATACAGATTGAATTATCTAGACAATACAGATTAAATTATCTAGACTAAACAATACAGATTGAATTATCTAGACTAGACAATACAGATTGAATTATATAGACTGAACAATACAGACTGAATTATCTAGACTAGGCAATACAAATTGAATTATCTAGACTAGACAGAATATATTGAATTATCTAGACTAGACAATACAGATTGAATTATATAGACTAGACAGTACAGATTGATTTATCTAGACTAGACAATACAGATTGATTTTTCTAGACTAGACAATACAGATTGAATTGTCTAGACTAGGCAATACAAATTGAATTATCTAGACTAGACAGAATATATTGAATTATCTAGAGTAGACAATACAGATTGATTTATCTAGACTAGACAGAATATATTGAATTATCTAGACTAGGCAATACAGATTGAATTATCTAGACTAGACAATACAGATTGAATTATCTAGACCAGACAATACAGATTGAATTATCTAGACCAGACAATACAGATTGAATTATCTAGACTAGACAGAATATATTGAATTATCTAGACTAGACAATACAGATTGAATTACCTGGACTAGACAATACAGACTGAATTAACTGGAATAGACAATACATATTGAATTGTCTAGGCTAGACAATACGGATCGAATTATCTAGACTAGGCAATACAGATTGAATTAAATAGACTAGACAATACAGATTGAATTTATAGACAAGGCAATACAGATTGAATTATCTAGACTAGGCAATACAGATTGAATTATATAGACTAGACAATACAGATTGAATTATCTAGACTAGGCAATACAAATTCAAGTATCTAGACTAGACAGAATATATGGAATTATCTAGACTAGACAATACAGATTGATTTATCTAGACTAGACAATACAGACTGAATTATCTAGACTAGACAATACAAATTGAATTATCTAGACTAGACAGAATATATTGAATTATCTAGACTAGACAATACAGATTGATTTATCTAGACTAGGCAATACAGATTGAATTATGTAGACTAGACAATACAGATTGAATTATCTAGACTAGGCAATACAAATTGAATTATCTAGACTAGACAGAATATATTGATTTATCTAGACTAGACAATACAGATTGATTTATCTAGACTAGACAATACAGATTGAATTATATAGACTAGACAGTACAGATTGAATTATCTAGACTAGGCAATACAAATTGAATTATCTAGACTAGACAATACAGATTGAATTATCTAGACTAGACAGTACAGATTGAATTATCAAGAGTAGACAATACAGATTGAATTATCTAGACTAGGCAATACAAATTGAATTATCTAGACTAGACAATACAGATTGAATTATTTATATTGAATTATCTTAACTAGACAGTACAGATTGAATTATCTTGACTGGATGATACAGATTGAATTATCTAGACTAGACAATACAGATTGAATTATATAGCCTAGACAATACAGATTGAATTATCTAGACTAGACAATACAGATTGAATTATATAGACTAGACAATACAGATTGAATTGTCTCAATTGAATTATCTAAACTAGACAATACAGATTGAATTATCTAGACTAGACAATACAAATTGAATTATCTAGACTAGACAGAATATATTGAATTATCTAGACTAAACAATACAGATTGAATTATCTAGACTAGACAGTACAGATTGAATTATATAGACTAGACAATACAGATTGAATTGTCTCAATTGAATTATCTAAACTAGACAATACAGATTGAATTATCTAGACTAGGCAATACAAATTGAATTATCTAGACTAGACAGAATATATTGAATTATCTAGACTAGACAATACAGATTGAATTATATAGACTAGACAGTACAGATTGATTTATCTAGACTAGACAATACAGATTGATTTATCTAGACTAGACAATACAGATTGATTTATCTAGACTAGACAATACAGATTGAATTATGTAGACTAGACAATACAGATTGAATTATATAGACTAGGCAATACAAATTGAATTATCTAGACTAGACAGAATATATTGAATTATCTAGACTAGACAATACAGATTGAATTATATAGACTACACAGAATATATTGAATTATCTAGGCTAGACAATACGGATTGAATTATCTAGACTAGAGAATACAGATTGAATTTATAGACTAGGCAATACAGATTGAATTATCTAGACTAGGCAATACAGATTGAATTATATAGACTAGACAATACAGATTGAATTATCTGAACTAGACAATACAGATTGAATTATCTGAACTAGACAATACAGATTGAATTATCTAGACTAGACAATACAGAATGAACTACCTAGACTACACAATACAGATTGAGTTATCTAAGCTATACAATACAGATTGAATTACCTGGACTAGCCAGTACAGATTGATTTATCTTGAGAAGACAATACAGATTGAATTATGTAGACTAGACAATACAGATTGAATTATATAGACTAGACAATACAGACTGAATTATCTAGACTAGGCAATACAGATTGAATTATAGAGACTAGACAATACAGATTGAATTTTCTAGACTAGACATTACAGATTGATTTATCTAGACTAGACAATACAGATTGAATTATATAGACTAGGCAATACAGATTGAATTATCTAGACTAGACAATACATATTGAATTATATAGACAAGACAATACAGACTGAATTATTTATATTGAGTTATCTTAACTACACAATACAGATTGAATTGTCTAAAGTAGACAATACAGATTGAATTATCTAGACAATACAGATTGAATTATCTAGACTAGACAATACAGATTGAATTATTTATATTGAATTATTTTAACTACACAATACAGATTGAATTATCTTGACTAGATGAAACAGATTGAATTATATAGACTAGACAATACAGATTGAATTATCTAGACTAGACAATACAGATTGAATTATATAGACTAGACAATACAGATTGAATTATCTAGACTAGACAATACAGACTGAATTATTTATATTGAGTTATCTTAACTACACAATACAGATTGAATTGTCTAAACTAGACAATACAGATTGAATTGTCTAGACTGGACAATACAGATTGAATTATCTATAGCGAATTATCTAAACTAGACAATACAGATTGAATTATCTAGAGTAGATAACACAGATTGAATTATGTAGTCTAGACAATTCAGATTGAATTATATAGACAAGACAATACAGATTGAATTATCTAGACTAGATAGCACAAATTGAATTAGACTACACCATTCAGATTGAATTGTCTAGACTAGACAACACATAATATATTTACTTCATAATTGAACTTTTTTCTTTTGAACTTTACAGACCTACCTGTAAATGGTATTGATGGTGCACAAGCTGTAGCATTTGATGGTAAGAATTTTCTTGTCACATAAACTTTATGTTCATCATGCACTATTCCATGTACAGCATATGGTCAAAAGTTCATGTTCTAAGCCCCCGATAAATTAATGACTGCTGACATTCACTTGTCTATTTAAACACGTAATTTAAATGTTTTCTGTAACCTTGGATCCACAAATGATTCCTGACCCTCCCTCTCTCCCTCTATCTCTCTCTCTCTCTCTCTCTCTCTCTCTCTCTCTCTCTCTCTCATTTTATTCAAACTTTACATCTTGTTCTCAACTGTTTTTATACTCAGCATTCTTTATGACACTGTTTTTGGGAAGCAGTGATGTTAATGCATAAGTTGTCCAGTCCCCTAAAACCATGTTGTTCAAAAAAACATTAATACATTTTCAGTTTTGAAGAAGAAAAAAAAGAGACCAAATTCAATTCACATTTTCATTACATATTTAAGCAATACAACACATCATGCTATAATCACTGTTTCCTTAGACAAAATTGGTTTAAGTGCTTTCATGGACATTACTCCACATATTTTGATCACGACTTTCATATGAGCACAACAGAACAATACATTATAATTAATTCTAACTGATAGGAGTACCTGGTCTACAAGGGTGCAGATACAAATATGTATAACTTTTAATCAAATGCCACTAGAACTAGGAATTTATTTAATATAGCACTTTTTTTAAGCCCCCTGCTTTCGTTGCCAAGAACAGGTTACCTTTCATGGGTAATCATATATTGGTAATAATTCCTATGTATTCTGGACACTTCTTCTCGAGGTCATCTACAGGACCCAGTGTGAGCTCTGAATTTCAGGAAGACTGAGCCATTGCTTTGAGGGAGATAACTCCTTGTTTTGCCTTCAAATGAGGGGAAGGACAATATATTAACATGGTCAATTATGTCCTGAATAAAATGGGCTAACTTTCTAGCATATCAGAATAACCCCACATAAATGAACTTGCTTAACATATTGGCTCATGACGTTAGTACAGTCGACACAATATTGCATGTGAGCGAAACTGTTCTCTAACTGTGGTTATCTATGCTGTGGGATGGAGATCCTATTACATGTCTCCAGAACTTTCATCCTAAAAGACTCAGTTTGATCATAAGGAACCTTTACCCATGGTGCAAATGGTTACCTTTCAGAGTCATTCAACAACTTCATAAAGATGCAGCTTCATGACTTCTGCTGGATTTGGGGGAGGGAAATTTTCCCTTTCAAAGCTGCTTCCTGACATATGAAGTCTGTTTTCCAGTCAGGTTATCTAGAAGCTGTTGCACATACCTTAGGGGACTGGATATGGTCTCACTGGGGTAAGGGGATGTATCTCCTCCATCTCTTACCTATTCTCATAAGGTATTATGATTGGGTAATGTATTTGAAGAAGAAACCAATTTTTTTCTAGTAAAATATGTTCCTTGACAATACTTGTCCAGTCATAATGCACATATACCTTCCCAGCTCCCTGCAGTTACATCCATATAGAGAGCATGCCTTCCTCTCCAGTAGTGACTGACGATTTCACAGGGTTTGGCACCAATCCTGGTATCAAGGGGAGATTACTCTAACTGCCACCTAGGTGGGATGACAACTTTTAGCTTTTTAGTTAAAGAGTTTTATTCGGGGTCGGGGGGGTGGGGGGGCTGCATTTGCAAGGTAGTAGTAGTGGTTTTTCTTATCAGTGGGATATCTTAGCCACTTTAAATGTAATCTCTGCCTGGCTTGAACAACTGAACAGACTTAAGTTTAGCTGTCGTTTACATAGACCTTGCCATATTGCATCACAGATTTTTTTATTCTGCAATGATTTTGAGGAGATTGAGCCGTGTGAACCCCCAACAAACTTAACTTTACCTTTCCATAAAAATGCCCAAATTTTCAGAATTATAATTTCCCAAATATAGTCACTGTATGTCTGAGAAACTTGAATTTGCTTTGACTTTTATATAATGACTCATTGACTGTCTTGATATTACAGTGTAGTGTCCATCTGAACAAACATACCTCATTTAAATATCATACTTCTTGTGGTATCTATTACTGTATGTACTTCCTTATAAGTCAAGCCCAACTGCAAATTGCACAGACCCAGATCTGCTGTTGCATCATGTTCTGGTAGACCTGGGTCTATGCAGATTGTTCAGATTAATCAATAGAACATAGACCTTCACCTGTTGGTGCATTATGTGATGGCACATCAAGGTCTATGTTTTCAGAGTTGGACTCGACTTTTAAGTGAGTATATATGGTAGTTTTAGATATATTTTAACATTACAGTTTATAAAACTATTACACACACACAGACACACACACACACACTTCTCACATTTTTTTTAAGATGGATGTATCATGTACCACTAGTGATTGTCTTGAAAAGTATAAATTAATGCTTTCAAATCCATGTGAGGTTGTAAGTTGTTGATGCATGTCTAAAAAACAAGTTGTTGAAGCACGTCTAAAAACATAGGCATTTTTAAGTTTCATATTATGTATATCAGAATGTTTTTGCATCACTAAATGTTTCTAATTTAATATATTTGTGACAATATTTTCTCCCTTTGGCATCATACATATCATAGGTAATTTGGCATCATGCATATTGCATGTATTTTGGCATCATGCATATGACATGTATTTTGGCATCATGCATATCACATGCATTTGGCATCATGAATATAACATGTATTTTGGCATCATGCATATTACATTTTGGCATCATGCATGTTATATGTATATTGGCATCATGCATATTACATGTTTTTGGCATCATGCATATTACATTTATTTTGGCATCATGCATATTATGTCTTTTGGCATCATGCATATTATCTGTATTTTGGCATCATGCTTATTGCATGTAGTTTGGCATCATGTATATTATCTTATTTTGGCATCATAGCTTCATGCATTTTACATGTATTTTGGCATCATGCATATTACATGTATTTTGTCATGGCATCATGCATATTACATGTATTTTGACATGTATATTATCGATATTTTGGCATCATGCATATTACATACATTTGGCATCATACATATTACATGTATTTTGGCATCATGCATATTACATGAATTGTGGCATGGCATCATGCATATTACCTGTTTTTTGGCATCATGCATATGACATGTATTTTGGCATCATGCATATTACATGCATTTTGGCATCATACATATTGCATGTATTTTGGCATCATGTATGTCATCTGTAATTTGGCATCATCATGAAATATCACATATTTGGCATCATGTATATCACATGTATTTTGGCATCATGCTCATTATCTGTATTTTGGCATCATGCTTATCACATGTATTTTGGCAACATGCATATTACATGTAGTTTTTAATAGTGTCTTGATATTAATTTGCATAATATATTTATTAATTCATTTTTCCTGCTTGGTAAAATAACTGTGCTTATTAAAACTTGTTCAGTGCTATTTTGACAAGATGTAATAATATTCTGCAGTTAAACCTGTGCTAAAGACCTCCTCCTTGAAGAGAACACACAATTTTATTCTATTGTATGCTTTTGAAGCTGAAAAATCTGTAGTAAAGGACCATCACTCTCTAGAAACCATTTTGCAGGTTCTCTCTTAAGACAGTTTTCTATTGTTAAATCAAAATGTGCTTAATATCATCCTTGTATTTAATTTTCCAGAGCCACTATCCAGTGCTAGTAATAATTCTAGGATTGAAGTTTTGATAGATAACTGTGTCACCCTAAGCACCATTTCCGGCACTAGCTTTGACAGTGAGAACACTGTAGCAAAACAGATAGAATATGATCAAAACAATGATAATACTGAAGTAAAACAGGTGGAGGATGCTGATCAGACTGAAAGAAAGGAGTTAGAGTTAAATCAACATCGTAGTGTTGAGGAGAATCCTCAGAGTGGAACGACTAGTTGTAAGTATCATGTACAGACTGTGTAAATGTTGGATAGAGCACAATCTCTTGACTGCAAACAGTGGTTAAGGCATTTGGAATATCTTTGTCTCTTTCATTTGAGAGTTGAATGTACACATTCTCTGAAGGAGACTGATGTGTAGGGGTGAAACGATACACCTGTGCCATGTATCAATATGATTCACGATATGCAGCTTACAATATGATACTTTATTGATGCATACATGAACTTCATGATCTTCTCAACTGTAGAAGTTCAGTCAGTTGTAGGTGGTGCCCTTTTATGTGTGTTGATTTAATGGTTGTATTTTCAGTATGTATATTACAGACAGACATATACTTGGCATCTATCTATATGCCATTCTCATCCATGACAAGATAACAAAAATACTTTCAAACAGACTGCCTGTTAGTTGCATTTAATTTTTTCAAATGTTTTAGGCCATTTAAGGCAGGCTCCATTTGAACAGATACAGAACTCACTTGAGCCACCACACCCTTTGTTTTGCACTGCATGAATGCTTTAAAATATCTTATTACCAGTTTCATGTCTCACTGAAACTTGGAAGACATTATGATATTATCTTCAAAACAGAAGAAATGATGCAGTTTCCTTGTGCAAAGAAATCTCATCTGGAGCAAGTCTGGATGTGGGAGTGGGAATGCATACCAATAAGCTGATCACATTTGTACTTCATGCAGATGCAAACAATCTGCTGTGGCCACAGTTATTTGTTTTTGTTAGTGAAGAAGGAAAACTTGACAACACCCACTCCCATTCTACAAAATAAAAATAATAAAAAATTTACACAAGGTAAATTACTTATGCAGATTGAAATTTCCCCCCTCCCCAGTTCATTTTGTGCTAACTTTATTTATTGCATTGGGATGGTCAGTCACTGATTAAATATCTCTGCATAAAAAGATACATTCCAGATTTGTTCCCCTTGTATGATTTAAGAAGAGTTGCTGAAGGATTTCATCGAACGAGGAGCTTTCCCCTTTGTCACCGAAATAAGGAGGGAGTAGAAACAAGGAGCTCACAGCCATAGATAAACATTTACCTAACACTTAAGTATCCATCTCTCTTTGTTCCTGCTCCACTCTGTTAGAGCTATATTGGAATCAAAATCTTTAATGGGTGCATTTTAATGATGTCACCAAATTTGAATATTCCTTGCATATTTAATCACTTATGCATCAACATTGCACATAAATTACAAAATTAGCCATTTCATGACAATTTGTAAGAAATTTCCAAAACCCATGTTAAATCATTAACCCCTGCCACCTCATTTACGTGTCAGGAGGTAGTGGCCCACTTCTGAGCTCTGTAGCATCAAGGTCATTTAAGATACACTAAAGTGGGTGGTAATTTAGAAACGTAGACAGATGTAGCTCTACAATGATACCAAATAATGTGGACATTCCTGTTGCACTACAAAATACAGAAGGAAAAACATAATTTTTTGGACCCGATTTGTTTCCACCAAAAATTCGCCTGTTGTTGGAATCCAATTTTGTGACCACATTGTAGACGTTTTGGCCTCAGATCTAAGGCAGACTGGTCTGAAATGCACACAGACAGGCAAACCTTTGCAAAAAGTAGGATAAGATGAGCATTTGGAATAAAAAGTGGTCTGGATACAAAAATAATGGGTCTGTTAAGCAAAAAAAATAAAATAAAGAACACCAACTTTTACCCTTTTGCTCATGCGTGAGTGAAATACCAATGAAAAATGATGTTTCTAATACAATTAGGCATTAGGTTAATTGGAAATCTCTAAGAAGTTTATGTATTAGGATGTATTCAGAAATAGCCCCCAAAATATGTTTCCTACTCGCATTTCAGGCGAAAGTCACAAAAACCTCCAGGGGTTAATGAGTTTAAAGATGTCGCCTCTAGTTGTATAAACAATAAAGCTGTTGATTGTTTCTGAGTGTACTCAGTTCCTTATCCCTGTATGAATATTATTCTGTGCTTCTGTCTGAGGGGCGTATACATACCTAGCTTAGTCAGCTTGAATAGGTTGGGAAACTTCTTTATGATTTTTCTGTACTGTTTTCCACAGCTCACAGGTATTATCTTTTGGATACTTAATTCTGCTCCAAAAAAAAGATTTTTCACCGCCATAAACTCTGCTAAAGCTTCACTTTCTTGAATCAGTGCTTTCCTGACTATTAATCCAAGTATCTTATCTGTTCCATAATACTGTGTTAGGGTTTATCACATCAATACCATAGTCCCTTTGTCCATACACAAATTTTGATCAGATAAAGTTCTTTACTTCTGAATTTAATTTTTTTTTTTAGTTCTTAATTATTCAGTTTATCTTAACCCTGATAGGGATATATAGTTTAGTAGCACATGATCCTACAGGGTGAGAAAAGAAATGAAAATTGCATTCTACTTATAAATTGTCTTTAGTAAGACTCTGTATTCTGCATTTTATACCTGTAATTTCAAAGGGGGATTGACCAGCATGACGTCTATTTTTGTCCATCCAGCAAGCATATTGATATTGTATTTAACACCATTTTTGGGTGTAGAGTCACTCAATGATGTCTCAATAACACTTTCTCAGCTCCAGTAATCTGATGTATGTCATAACTTTCAAAATTATTGTCATCATCACTGTCACCTTCCAAATGAAATCATCATCTCAAGATGAACCCTGCTGGGTATCAGCTCTTTGGGGTTTTCCATGTAACCTGTATTTAAAACAAGCATTTGTAAAACTTCCTTGTTGCAAGGTTCAAACTATGACATAATTTTTTGTTCCAGGCACAATGTACCAGTTTAATGTAGTTTAATAACCATTACACAGTCGCACATGCTGGCAGCATCTCTGTTTATTAATAAGTACTTTACAGATCAGATAAAGACCACTTTTGTATGAAGTTTCTCTGTTGCATTGCCACTATTTCCTGTTTGTCACACAGGGAACAAGGTAAATTAAGTTCTGATTGGTGGTTGTTATTAGCCCTGGACTAGCTAGCCCTAGACTGAAACAAACAATAAACTCCAATGAGGATTCAGTGTAACATATTTCACTTCGTGACACACTGGTAGTGTAGCTTTCAAATTTGACCAATGCTGACGAGATACACATCAACATAGAAACTGTACATAAAAGTGGTTATTAAATGATAAGCAAAGTACTTCATTATACATGTGGAACACATTTGGAAAGTCTCCTTTATGCTGAACCTGCTGTCAGGATAAGATAATTTGCATGGAATTGGCGGGGGGGGGGGGACGGGGGGGGGCAGATTATGAACCATATCACTGTGTTAATTTGTAGAAAGTGAGTGAACTTTCTTAAGATTCTTTTTCATTCTTAGTAACAAAAATGAAGGCCTGCAACCACCGTCTTTGATGAATTCTCAGTTTAAAGAATAACAAGGCAAATGACCAGTAATTATTCATGGCTGCTGAAGATTAAAATAAGTTGCATACGATAAGTATTGTTTTGTATTGATTCTCCACCTTTTGTATCAATACCTGTATCAGTACAGTATCGATGAATCAATATATCAGTGAATTGTTTTACCCCTACTAATGTAATCCCATATTTGGAAAACTTACTGACAGAACTTCCAGATAGATAAGTGGAACA